>CM076578.1:1549310732-1549542690 GCA_034641835.2 Pinus albicaulis | reverse complement strand
TCAGATTAGGTCTATGTGTTGACGATGTTATGTTTTGGGATTGAAATGATATACATGTGTTTTTGGATGCTTGAAATGGTTGTGCAGGTGTTGGAGGATGTCTGAGAGGTTCATAAGTTTCATATTGATGGTAGAGATGTTTTTGGTGAAGTTTTATGGCTCATATGTTTATTTTGGTTGTTACTTGGCATCTTAGTCAACCTAGTTTGAGTTGGGATGATGATGGAGTTGTTGCAGTGACTTGGTGAATTGTTGCATAGGTTTCATAGACTTCCATAGGTCCTATAGTGGCTTGTTATGCTTTGCAAGAAGTTTCAACAGTTTCTAAGCTGAGTTGACTAAATTTTGACCATCCTCTTCCCCAGACACTGGCTTGCTGAGTCAAGTGAGCAGTTTAGGGCCATAGTCTCATGGAGAGAAGCCTATGGGAGAGACTATAGCTCTAGGATGCTAAATTCACATGCACCACGGTCCTAAGGGGGCGAATATGGTATTTTCAGTAAAATTTCTCTGTAATTCTCGCACTGGTAGACATGTCTTGATGTTAAGGCAATGCTATTGATATGGATTTTTCGGCATATGGTCGAAAAACATTTGTGGGCCATATAGAAGTTGATCAAGGTTGAATATATCAAAGGGCTAGTGTATTTAGTTATTTATTTGGTCAAGAATAATTCTTAAACCAAATATGAAGAGTGTGAAAGGAGTTGTTGAGTCTTCCATAACATCTAGCATTTACTGAGCTAATAATCTAAGAAAATTTTAAATAGAAGAAGGTTTTGCATTCAATTGGTTGGTTTTTTGGAGAGTGAGTGAGGTTGCTATTGTAAGAGAATTATCAGTGAGTAGAGTATGCAACAACGACTCACATATGTTATGCAGAGATATATCATAGATCAATGAGTAGAAATGAGAGATAACGTTAGGAAGAAGGTTCATAATTTGTGTGTTGGTTGTAGTAGAAATTTGGGATCTTTGAGATGTGTTTGTGAGAAGTGTTTGGTGGGATTATATGTGAAGAAATTCCCTCCTCTGTGTCATTTTTTGATTCATTTTTTATGTGCAGAATGTTGGAGATGTTGGGTTGCTCATGTTGATCGAATTGAGAAAAAACTATGAAACATTTATGAAAATTGGTTCTCATGGAGGAAGTGAAGGCATGTGGTGGCTTTAATATAGACAATGATTTAGTTGATTAATAGTAGGAATATTTTTCTCCATTCAATAGGTGTTGGACATTCCAATGGTGGTTGGGTGAGGATTGTTGGTCATGGGAGCTTCCAGTGGATGGTAGTCCATACATCCGTGAGAGAAACATAGTTCTGAATTGATAGATATAGGTATACTGTAGAGGAAGCCAAGTATTTTGACTTATCATTTGTAAGCTAATCCATGTAAATTGGTTCAACATATTAGAAGATTCGAGTAGTGAAACAATAACGGGGTGGTTTTCTCCCGAAAAGGTTTCCACCAGAAATACTTTTGTTCTTGTGTGTGAACGCTTGTGTTTCCCATGGTGATTTCTCATGTTGTTATGTTTTTAGTTTATTTCTTCTAATATGTTTCGATGATATAATGATGTGCATGTGCATGGATAATTATGTTTGGGAAAATTATTTATAATTGGATAAAATTGATACAATGACCATCACTATTGAATCACCCCTCCCCCGTGTGCATGCTTGTGTTTCTCATGGTGATTTCTTATGTTGTTATGATTTCAGTTTATTTCTTCTAATATGTTTTGATGATATAATGATGTGCATGTGCATGGATAATTATGTTTGGGAAAATTATTTATAATTGGATAAAATTGATACAAAGAACATCACTATTGATTCACCACTCCCCCAGTAGTGAATATATTTCCAACGAATCTTATGTACTTTAGTTACGTACTTGTATATTTTCTAAAGCTTCCATAAATAACTATCATGATTTAATGTCCAATGTAATCCCTATACCTTGAGTTTAAAACTTGAGATTACAATGATGTGAATTCCAATATCATTTTCAACTATCCAAATGTATGATTCTTTACTTATAATTGTGCTGGAAAATTCATGGTTTATAATTTTATTTACATTTGTATTAATGTGTATGATATTATTGTAAATATTTGATCATTGTTTTTATTTTTGGCCTTTTCTTTTTCTTGTTCGTCCCAAAATCTAGTCATATCTAAGTCCATTTGTTCTTCCTATTTATTCTTCATTTATGCAATAATCCTTTGCAAAAGAGGAGTGTCACCTCTATCAAAATGTAGTGAAAGTAATTAGTTCCCTAAAATGTCATCAATATAATTTGGTCATTCCTAACGATCAATAATTCACAAAAATTCCAAGCTAGAGAGCATGCATGGTGGTTCGATGAACACAAAGACTATAAGATTAGCAACATATGTGCATTTTTAAAACACACGTTCACTTGTGAGTGAGAACTTTCATGATGGCCCAATTGTCATTTTTGAAGCCATCATTACTTTGCAAACACCCTTCAAACCACTAGTTTAACTACTTATGTGTGATGTATACCTATAAAATGAGACATAACATCTAACACATGATTAATAAGCATAATAAACGTGTGAAATGTGAGTGCATTATTATGAAATTTAATTTTTCCATCTAAATCAAACTCTTACCTTAATTTGAATTCCATATCTAAGAAATGTGTTCAAGTTCTACGCCTCGATAACACGTGCATACTTTTATAACAAAAATTACACTGATAAGAAACGTATTTAACTTCTCAATGACTTTAAACGTTAAATATGCAGGCAACGCAATTTATCCTAGCTTAATATACACAAATTTATGTTATTAATGCATAATCTAAAATTAATATAAATTTTATATTTACTGTTAGACTTCAACTACCGAGATATATTTATAGACATATATTTATAAGTCTAAATTTTTTTAACCTTGACGCCATACATCTTGAGAATTCTAAGCACTTATGGTTAAAGATAATGCATAAACAAATACACGATTCCTAAATGTATCATTAATCTCGAAGTAAGGATATGGATGTCATTTGGATGCCCGGTGATTGTGGGTATTTGGATGTCCGAGTGATAGAGGTAACACATCATCAAAGGAGAAAATATATGCCTTTAAACCTTAAATAGGCTTGTAACATATGAACTCTATATACCAAAACTTTCTAGATTATCCTTTTCTTGAATTTTAAAAGATTAATTTGAATATCTTAAATATTTGATAAATAAAAATATCCTGAGCTTATATTTATATAAATATAAAGTATTAAGTTAATTAAATAGTTATATTTATTATAAAATATTAAATAATTTCTATTTTATTAATTATTATTATTATTTTATTTTTATTAATAAATTGATTCAATATATTGATAAAAAACCTAAAATTATTTCTAGTTAATTTATTCTTTATAAAAGATTTTTTATTTAAATTATAATTAAAATTAAAATGATATAAAAAAAATCGCATAACCCATGTACAAAGATAACAAGAACATACATGAAGTTGTATTTTCATTCAAAATTATGAACATAAAATATATAATATTTTCAAAAACTTTATCAAATCCTCCTTCTCAAATATTATATATAATCGCTTCTCAAAAATCTCACGCTTTTATATATTTATATATAAATAAATAATATGATCATATATTTATATATATGAAATATTATATATAATCGATTCTCAAAACCGCCAATAAATAAATAAATAAATAAATAAATAAATAAATAAATATATATATATATATATATATATATATATATATATATATATAAAAATATAAATATAAAAGAGACAGAGATTGTGACTTACCATTTATAAAAATGCATGGATATGTCCACTAATGATCTCTTTATTTATTTATGCATATATCCGCACAACAGTGGATTCTCAAGTTGAATTTTGTGGTAATTCATTCTAAATTTGCACTAAGTTACAGATGTAAACCTTTCCATAAAAAAAAAATTACACATAATCTATAGAATCTGTATATAAAAGTCGCTGTAATATGAGCACATTAATGGCGAGATATCTAGCAACAGAATATTACGCATAATCTATAGGATCTGTATATTAAAGTCGCCGTAATATGATGACATTAATGGCGATATATCTGGCAACAGTAGTCTTAAGTGAGCAATAAGCCGCAATGGCCATATTACAGGTATAAACAAGCTATTAAAACAACATAGATAAAATAATAGCGATCGATGTCCCTATTATTCAATTCGTTCAGCATATACGTAATGAAATCTGCTGAAATTATTTATATAAGCAACCGCAAACATCTAGTATAACTACTTGCCATCGAACAGAAAAGTTTCGACCTTCCGCTCTCTGAACATACTGCTCAATATAATATCATATTCTCCTCCGCCATGGACGAGAGTTGCTGTATCGGCCATGGCGGCGGAATTCTTTCTATGGCATTAGGGAAAGAGACTTGTGCGCAGATTCTAAGATGACACTGGCCGCCAGAGGTTGAAGCAATGTTGAACTCTGGGACTTGCCCATAGTTATCCGTTCACTCATTATAAAGGCGGGCAATAGCCGCCAGTGACGGAAAATACGAGACAAAATTTAGAAAATGAAAGGAAAGTTGAAGGTGGAGCGTGAGCAGGTACCGGACGAAACGTCTGTGTATTTTCGGAGTGGACCAGTAATAATTCATTCCTTGTTTGTAAGCGAAGTCAAGTCAAGTCAAGAATGGTGGGCAGACCTCCACGTAAAGCAATCCAATTAATCTCTCCACGTAAGGCAACCTAATTAACCAATTAGTTACCTAAAGTAATCTCATTAATTAATTAATTAACTATGAAATTGTTTTTAGTGTGATATTTAGGATTTTTTATTGGAATTTTGTTTAAAAATTTGAAGCGAAATCTTAATTTGTGTTATTCAAATTAGTTTAATTTCTCCATATAAAGTAATTTAATTAACCAAATAGTTACATAACGTAATCTAATTAACTAATTAATTATTGAATTGTTATTAAAGCGTTTTTTTGCTTTCTAATATCATAATTCTGTAGAAAAAATTGAAATCAAATCTTAATTTGTGTTATTCACACTAATTTTTGACTATATATATAGATTCAGCGCTCAGAAATCTCTAAGATACTTCAATCATGATTATCCCTTAAAATTACTCATCAAACTTATAATTTTGATAAATTCCTTCTGAGACCCAAAAAATTCTACACGAAAAAACATCCAAAAATATCACACTAAATACAACTCTATTAATTACGATTAGATTTAGATTTAAGTGTTTTTTTCTTTAGGTAATGCATACTGTAATTAATTTACCACATCAACCGCCTATGTGCAAATTGCAATTTAAAATGAATTGCTTAGACGTTAAGACACTTGAAAGGAAAGGAAAGGAAAGGACAGGGTTGTTTTGAAAAATTATTTAAAAAGTAATGATACGACTTTTAATTATGCTTAAAGTTTTCAGTAACACATCATTTTAATTGTATACTAAGATTAAGAAATGGTTTTTAAAAGAAGGTATTGTGTATTAATCCATTTCCCGTCAACCGCCTTTGTTCCTTTCAATTGCAATTTTAAAATCAATTGCGTAGGGATTAAGTCACTTATCGAGAAGGTTCCAGTAACATTTAATTTAATTTATATATTAAAATAAAACTATTTTATTCCAAATTTATTAAATTTTTTTTTATTATATAATAATAATAATAAAATATTATATATCATTTAACTTATGTTTATTTTAAATAATTATATAAATTTAATTTATATATTTGATGATAAATGTATAGAAATTATTTTATAATAAACTTTAAACATTTAGTTTATAATATGTTTTACATTTTAAAAATTATAAAATTAAGTATAATAATAATAATAATATTATTATTATTAAAAATAATATATAAGTCAAACATATATTTATAAAAATATGAAAGAATATTTTTATATGTGGAAATTTATTTTACTTTATAATGGAGACTTCTTACATATAAATAGGCATTGTTACAATATTATAGGTCAAAATCATGGTTTATCAATACCACATGCCTAAAAACCTATAATTCACTTCATATTATATTTGTTGATATGCCAATTTTTTTAATTAATCAATTCAATTAATTGAGAAAAAAAGGTACACCTATTTAGAGATAAATCTCAACCTTTCATTTCTGTATAGTACTATGAATATTCTAGAATATTTCATGGATGTTAAATTTCTACTATCCATTTGGTAATCATTGATAACTAGAACAACCATGTAAATTAAATTTTAGTTAAATGTAGGCATCAATCCCTGCAACAAGATTCTTAATTATGGAGATTCATTCTCATTTTACTGTGGAGATTCTTAATCTCTACATATGCTTAGTTACAATTTTGTGTGCCAAGACCATGGCATCTCAATACCACATCCAAAAAAATCACAACTCATTCCATTTGACACTTTTCATGTGGCATTTTCTCTAATTAATCAATTAAATTAAAAAGGCAAAAAAACATAGCTACTATGACGAGAAATCTCAATCTTTGAATTCTAAATATTACTAGGAATATTCTAAAATATTCCATGGAAGTTAAATCCCTATTATCCATATAATAAGTCATGTAGTACTCGGATAGATCTTTCCAATGAGATATTGTATGTGCCAAACAAAGATAATATGACCAACTTATGACCCCGAGAAGTTGGTTGCCCAACTAACCTCAATAGCACCCACAAGCCCTTAGCATTCCATTTCCTTGGGTTAGGGTTTTTGTTGTTTAGGGCTTTCCCTTGTTGTTTAATAATAAAAAGGCCCTTATTGTAACACAATTCAAAAGCATGTAATTCTCACGTCTCTTCTCATAGATAAACTACCATCGCCCGAACTAGTTTATTTCCATTTTGTATATCAGCTTATTTCAATTATTTGGTATTGATGAGATAAAGTTGCTCAATAGTTGAATTATGTTGTTGTGTATGTTTTTTAATGAAAAAATAAATTCACAGTTTTTAATAGAAAAGTTGTAAAACCAATGCATTTATTCATAGGGATATGAAACATTTGAATTTGATGATCAAATAAGAGAGTGCGTAGCAAAGTTAAAGCATGTTGATCGAATCTTGGCATTCAACCTATCTAAATATCTTGTTTTCCTATACAAAATAAATTAATTGGAAACGGTCACGAAATTGTCATAGATGCTAGCATGAGATACCCAAATTGAAACACCGTTTGAATTCAGAAGGACTCAATACATTTTTCCATATTGAAATCATGGATGATATCGCTAAAGAATCATGTAGAGGTGAATACTAAATTTGGGTTTCACTGCAATAAAATTGCTTTCATTTAGGAGTTGCAAGGTAGCCATAATGCAGAGCCTATTTGTATTCAACACGAAAGAGAAAGATCATGAAAACATTGTCACAAAAAAAAATCATAAATTGAATATTAAATCAAAGGGAAATCGAACATCATTATAATTATAGCTTCATTTGATAGTAAAGCATGTAATTTAGATTTTTGTTCTTTGGAAAAAAAAATATCTTCTATTATGGATTGCTTGGATTTGGCTTGATGAATAATCATTGCGATAGGTGAATCGTTGTAGGTCATCTATATTGGTGTGATAATGGCTGGAAAAGTAAAGATGAATTGTCTTCATGGTTGTATAATTTTAGTTTCCTTACAAATGAGAATGGTGTAGGATCAAAACATAGATGGATTGGTAGTACTAATGTTCTAAACATGTAGTATTTGGAATATATGTTCAAGGAATGTATCACTTGAATGGTAGCATTGACTAAAGCATCAGTAAAGTATTACCAAGTGAATAATGGTGAAATTAATGAAATAATATGTGTTTAATAATTTAATGAAATAAATCCAAATATGGTGAAGTGAGAGATAAGTTATAGGTCTTGGCATAATGGAAGAATTCATATTTCGAGAGGATTGGATGTTCTAGAAGAATATTAGACTAGGGAATGATAGTATTTCCTATTCAATATGAAGTCCGGATAATAAATGAAGATGGATAAATTAGAAGAGAATTCAAGCACCTAAGAACTTGAGTTTTATAGCAAGTTAAGGAAGACGATTTATTAAAATCTTGTAGCATACATTCTTGTAACACCTCAATTATTCCAATAACAAATTGAAGTTGAATAGTGGAAGCAATGGATATGTGGATTTTTAATGGATGGATATTAATCCTATGATTTGATCAATACCATAAAATTAACACAAAATATATTAAAAGGAAAGCATCAAATGACCGCAAATTAGCACCACGATAGCCTGGTTGCATCACTTCAAAGTACATCCATTTTGTATATTGAGCATGGAGTTCACTATGCTGAGAAAATTTATCATATGGAAAAAAAGATATAATGAACATGCTATACCCTTGAAGAAGGAATTAGGAATTGGAGGATGCAATGTGGAATGTGTTTTTTCATTTCCTTTAACATTTTGATCAAAAAAGTATTTATATAGTGGTGATGTAAACTAAGAATGATGCAATAGTATAGTGGGAGGTGAATGTAATACCTGAGCACTTATTTTTAGGTTATTTTATTTATTTATATATGTGAGAGAGAGAGAGAGAGAGAGAGAGAGAGATTCAAATGATGTATTATTTAAATTTCTACATTTAATAATAATAATAATAATAATAATAATAATAATATATTATATAAGAAGAAGCGAAAATGAATCAAGGGATATAAATCCACAAGTGTTGATAACAAGGGGACTTAAGGGACTCAGTTGGGACTTAAGGGACTCGGTGGGGGCTAAGAAAATATAAAGGGAAGATATCATTATTCTATTTATAAGAAGAATTTAATAGGAAAATATATTCATTCAGTTGTAATATACTTATTTTACATGTTTGGAAAAAAAAAGACCTAGAATTTTTACATCATAGACATATCAACACAAGGATCGATGATTATGCCTATGATGGTGTCTTAGTATATCTTTTTTCATATTCTCATCTCTATTTTGATGATATTTTGCCACAAATTTTCTATAAGTATTGATCTTGACTGCCAATTTTGTCAAGCTCGAGAGATATTAATATTTTCTCTATGTTACACCATTTTTTGATCATCTAATCTGTTACTATTAGATGGACCTAATAACACCATGTAAGACCAATTTTACCCTAAGTAAATTTTCTTTCACTATGAAAAATAACTTAGTAAACTACCTTTATTAAGTTTTTTATGGCCTAAACACGAAACCCCATGAGGAAATACTAAATAAATCCATATTTATTTGATTTTCCTCAAGGAATAATTAGTTAAACAACAGTTTAATTAATATTCCTGGTAATATTTAACCCAAAATAGGAAGATTAATTAGATAAATTATTATTTATCTTATTATTTTCTAGGAATAATTATTTTAACCTTATTTAAATGATATTCCTTGTTAAATTTGACTAAATCATTCATAAATAATTAAATAAATAATTAATTATTTGATTATTACTCAACCACATCCTAAAAATAATAAATAAATCATTTATTTATTTATTTTTTACAAATAAAGGGATTTGACCCAATTCAAATTCTTTTTCCCTCCAAAAAATATAATAAAATATTACATAAAAGTTGGATCTTGATTTGGTTAATAATATTTTAATTATGCACCAATATCTAGACTAACTCAATATTTTGTTATAAATAGAAGGGTTTTTCCATTCACTCACTATCTTTTTTTGCGTAAAGATTACTCTGGATTTATACTTTTGGTCTGACTTTGATCCACAATTATTGTCATATTTTGCTATCTTTTTTCTTGTGATTTCCCTTTGAGTTCCATTTTTGTCTGGGTTTTCTACACCATCAAGAGAGAGGGATTTTAGATGTGAAGTGCTGAGGACCTACAAGAACCAATCCCATTGAGGAGGACTGGTAACATCCTTCTATGTTCTCCTCCCACGTGCCATTAATACAAAATTCTTTAAACATATTCTTGTCTTGTCCATTGGATGCATAGATCAACTCTTGTTTTTATTTACTGCTTAATGTCTTTTAATGCATTGATATAGATTTTTGCAGCATTTATCTTGGTAAACTAATTGCAAATATAAATATATTGTCAGCCATGTTTGCTGTTAGGGATGTTTTTTATGCACAGCTAAAGTGGTATTTTCTCGTACGCTTGCGATTAAGATTCATACTAACAACTCGCAACTCCACATGGGTTTACGATTACCACCTCTGTCGTTTTTCAGATCCCTGCATATTGAGCTGCTTCAAACCTGAGGATTTCTCTTCAGCTTCTTATTTTTCTTTTATTGATGTTTTTTTAAACCTATAAAACCCTAAAAAATTAAAAATTATAACTTCCGTGTGTTTTCGTACCTATTGCGCAGGTGATGGACATCAGCTGCAGCTAAGACGACACATTCTGCTGAAACCTAATCCCAAGAGTGCTAGAAGTGCAGGTCCCACATTTTGGGCCAAAACATGCGACCTGATCCTTTAGGGCACAGAAAACAGACCTAAACCTGCAACCTCTATAGAAATCAGGTCATAAATTGCGACCTGGACATTTTGCAAGAGTTTTTCTGAAAGTTTTCTAGGTTTGTCTGGGTCTCTATTGAGGGTTGTCTGACTCCATCTCCACGCGTTTTGGACCTATACTTGTTATATTTTACTCTTCCTTAGTAGGAACCTAGCCCTCCAGGGCTTCAGTACCATCCACCTTTTATGGAAGAGTTTTAGCTGTTGCAGGTTGTCTAAAATTTCAGAGTGTTCAACCATTTTTCAGATCTGATACATTTCCTTCAGATCCACTTTAGATTGGCTATTTATCCATCCAAAACACCTCATTTTAGTTTTTTTTGGGTTTTCGTATAGGGTCCGCTCCGCTTTCTTCCAGGTTATAGCCTTTCACCACCTCATACAAAAATGTTTCCTCTGATTTTTTATTGTTTGTCTACACTTATTTCTAACAGATCTAACCTTTAGATCCCTGTCTATCCCGACCTTAGATCTATTGGATATTTTGGTGTGATTTTACTAGATTTTTTCCCACCTACAGACTACTTGTTAAGAGTCCCACCTCATTGGGTTTATATTATTGCATTTTTAGTTTTTTATTTTCTATTATTTCAGTTTCATCTACTGTTATCTGCAAGTTTATTTACAGTTATATAACACACTTTTTATTTTTCTCTACAAACGTTTGAGTTTAAAAATTAAAATTTACACACTTTACACACACACCCTAAGTGAAGAAGAGCTTGGTTAACACTGCCAAGAAAATAATTTAAAACATTGAAATTAATTGATCCTCCACCTCTCTTCCCTTGTTTTGACATTGTAATTAGTTGATCTTGCACCTCTTTGTCCTTGTTGGTCTCTCTTCCCTTTGTGTCATGTTTGTGCCTTCACCGTTGCACCACCAAGGCGTTTATCCAAAAGACTTCTTGGCCTTCATCCTTAGTTTCTAGTAGAAAGACTTACTCCTATGCATAGGATTCAAGTTAGTCCTCCACCGAGTCTGCACTCCAACTCCTCTTCTGGTTCATTGGGTTCCCCTTCTAGCTCCGCCCCCGGTTCTCCACTTGTCACCTTCACCATGTCTAGTTTAGGACCTAACGTTGGTGGTAGTCCCGGCCCTAATGCTGGGAGTACCACTAGTAGGACCACAATAGGAACTACCCCGACTGCTCCCTTATTCCCCTATATGTCAAGCCTCAGTCTTTCCGATTTTAACTAGTTGATCAATGACCCTATACACCATGACGCTAGTTGGCCTGTCAATGCCGACCAAGCTCCCTTCTGACATCCCCAAGTTTGAAGGCCTTACTAGAGAAGATCCTACAAATCATGTTCGATCTTTCCACATGTGGTGTTCATCTAACTCCATTACCGATGACTCTCTCAATCTTTGGTTGTTCCAACTTATGCTTACTGGTGCAGCTTCTAAGTGGTATGTTCATCAGGCCTCATCCTCATACCACCTTTGGGACTCTTGCCTAGGATTTTCTGTCTTATTTCCAGCTTCCCCTTCATTATGACACTGGTACCGAACTTTTGAATTCTTTCTATCAATCGTCTGCGACTCGCTTATCTGATCATGTCTAGGAATGGTAGAGAAGAAAGAGCCTATATCGAGCCCCTACCTTGCCTACATGGAAATGTTCCTTAGATATCTCTTTCCTTCTATAGGAAAATATGTTGCATCGCGTTTCCCTCAAACCGAAGAAGCCGCTCTCAAAATTGCGTTAAAATATCACCTGATCTACGCTCAGTCGGGTTATGTTTATACAGTTCTACCTGATATTCCTAGACCCAGTGGTGCCAACACATGGGGTCATCTCATGCTGCCGATGGTATCGTTGGAGCTCTCTCTCATCCATATGCTCAGCCTCCTATGGGCTATGCTTTTCCTCAGGGGGGGCCAACACCTTCTGCATTTTTCCCCCTCCCGGTAGCATGTATCCAGGATACAACATGCCTCCTCCTTTTTCCCAACCTCATATTTACCACAATTTTATCCAACCTCCTTATTATTCGTATCCACAACCTACTGCTTCAGCTCCTCCAACATTAGCACCTCCATCTCCCCTGCCTTATCAACCCCCGCAAAAATAGCCACGACCCCCTTAGGGGTAGCTGTATGCATAGCAGGGCACGACTAATCCTCCTCCTTCCAAAAAGAAGATGAAAGGCACTCAAAATAAATCCGCCTCCAGAAATCTTGGACCTAGGTTGCAAAACAATGCACCTAACAGTCCTAACCAGCAACAGGGCACTCAGCCAAGCAGGACAGGCTTGTTCGCACTAACAAGCCTTGTTCTTGTTGTGATGTTTATGGTCATTACACGCACGATTGTCGTATTCTACCACAAATGAAGCAGATGTGGGAGTCTCAAGAAACATTACGAGGAAATCAAGCTTCCCATTCTGTCCCTCCTAGTGTTGTGCCTATTTAGTCGGCTGTGTTTACTAATCCTTTCCCTCAGCAAGGATTTGTGGCTACCCAACCACCTGAAGGTCAAGTGGCCACGCAACCTCCTCCATCTAGTCCCTCCAATTACAAAATTATCATGATGAATTCTGACCAACCTATAACTGTAGACCTCAACCTTCAGACTTGGTCCCGTCAGTACAGCAAGCCTCCCACTACCTCTATCCCCGAGCCACTTTCTTTAGGTTCTACACAGCCTCTTTCGAAAACTAATGGTCCTTTGCAGATCCCTCAGCCTAAGGTAGAGGTTCATACCGAGATCTCTAGGGACCACTACGACGAAATGATGCTTCCGGAAAAGTTGCCCTTCATATAGCATAGTAGATGATTTGGCGCAATCTCCTGCTGCCATTTCAATGATGGAACTCCTCCAGTTGTGCCCTTCACAATGAAAAGCTTTACTATCTACCATGGGCATTGTAGATCGTTCATATGATCGATTGATCATCTTTAATGTTGACCGGTCAGAACATCTGATGAGGGGCATCCACCTATGTGATGTCCACTTCGGTTTGGAAGCAACTCAGTTTACCTGAGTTGGCTCCTTCCATGATCACTCTTCAAGCATGGGATAGACACGCCTCCCAGCCCATTGGCCTATTCCGCAATTATCCTATTACTCTTGCGGGCAAGACTATTTATGTTGACGTAGAAGTCATTCATGCACCCTTAGATTACAACATTCTATTGGGTCGTAGCTACACCTATGCAATGTCTGTTGTCCCATATTCGGTTCACTGCAAGATGTCCTTCCCTCATAATGGAAAGATAGTCACCATTGACCAGTTGACATATTATGAACTGAAGTCTCAGACCTCGCCTGAGTCCATCATCTCTTCAGTGGCCAATAAGAAAACCATCGATATTTAGACCAGTGTCTCACCCAGAATCTACAAAGACTCCTCTTTGCTTGGTAAATTCCCTGGCATTCCTCCTCATGTCTTTGATCCCATCACATCGAATGTTTGCATGATGCAATCATCTCAGGCTTCCCTCAAGCGGCATGCTTTGGCTAGTCAGTAGCCTCACCCTCCACAACCTACTCCTAGCCCTTTGATTCAGACTTATGGACCCCCTCCTCCTGGCCCTTCACCTACATCTGGTATCCATGAGCCTCTCTACCCTCCTGGAATGGTTCCTCCAAGTATTAACCATGTTTGGAGTCGTCCCGCCTGGCCATTACCCCTTCATTCAGATACCATTCCTAGATATCCCTCCTAGAGTGTTCTTGGTACCTATCATGACCACCCCATCTCTTCCTAACTTGACCCTAGGGATTCCCGTCTGGTACCTTGATCCCCCAGCCGCTACCTCACCTGGTCAACCCAAACCTAATCTTTCTTTGACCACATTTCAACCGGTCCGTATGACTTCTCTCACTGCTACAGTGCCTCAACCACCTCAATAGGAACCATCTCTTGTCGCGACCACTTCGGGTAAGAAGGGAAAAGCTCGCAAGAGGGCATCAAAAGACAAGGCTGCCCCGACTGACCCTGCTCCCCCTCGACCTCCAAAGCCTTGTGATTTGTGTGATGTCGTCGGTCATGCCACCCATACCTGTCCTTAGCTACCCCGTATCAATCCCATGGTTAATGTTGCATTCCCTGAGTCTACGGTCCCTCAAGCCTCTATTTCTTCCTCTACTGCAACCAAGAACCCTAAGACTATTCACACCAACCAACCTTGTGCATTGTGTGATCTCCATGGCCATTATTCACACCATTGTCCCCGCCTTACGCATTACCGCACCTCTTTAGAGGTAGTTCGGGAGTACGAGGTTGAACAGAACTAATCTGCCTCTCCCGTACATGCGTAGTATGCTACGGGCCAGCATAAGGATTTACCTGCTCCCATTGAAATTCCCCCATCATGATGTCGGGATGATGGAGTCTACGGCCACCATCCTCTACCTATCATCATCCATGAGACCCTCGGTGGAAGCTCCCTTTGTATCTTCCCCTATTGTTTCACTCGACCTCCCTTCAGCGATCACCCTGGGCTCAACATCGGTGGATCCCTTATCTGATTTTTCTTCCGTCATCCCCCGTGATGATGTGCATGTGAACCTCTCTTCTCATGATGATGATTTAGATAACTTCGTCACGTCATGTGGTCTCCCTTCCTCCATTCATTCCATCTTCTATTGTGATGATGACATCATGGAATCCTCGTCCACCCCTGACTTCATCTTTCCTACCCATAAGTGGGATGGCACCATCCATGTCTATGGTGACTTTCGCAGCCTGAGTAAAAGTTACACCTCAGGTAGTTACCGCACACCACCTAACCATCAATGTGTGGGTAGTAGACATATTACCTGGATCACTCCCTCTGGCAGTGATTGTTCAATTTCTACTTTGCGCTTAGGTTGCCATCATTGTTCATCATCCTCCCATTTATTTTCTTGTGGCACCTTTCAGATGGACCTCCCATCCACACCTTATATTGGTTACGTCGATGGTGCAAGTCGCTACTCCCAGAATCTAGCCTCGGCAGGTTGGGCCATTTTTACACCCTTACATTCGCTTGTTCTCTGCAACGGTGTATGCATTGCTACTGCCACCAATAATTAGGCCAAATATGATGCATTGCGAGGTTTATTAGTCACTGCCCTTTCCCATCACATCCTCCATCCTCATGTTCATTTAGATTCTCTGCACCTTGTCATGTAATTGAACGGTGTATATCGTGTGCATAATCCTATCCTTTTTAGAAGATATCTATGAGTAAAGATTTTTATGCATGAATTTGAAATCATTACATTCAGTCATCTACCTAGAGAAAAAAATCACTATGTAGATAGCA
Organism: Pinus albicaulis; assembly: GCA_034641835.2. Classification (NCBI taxonomy): domain Eukaryota; kingdom Viridiplantae; phylum Streptophyta; class Pinopsida; order Pinales; family Pinaceae; genus Pinus; species Pinus albicaulis. The sequence continues at coordinate 1,549,526,901 of CM076578.1, read as the reverse complement.
TTGAAAAAAAAAATCTAGATTGGAATTTAGCACATGCATTTAACACAAGACAATAACATAAAACCATCAAAATGATACATATCCATAATATGTGTCGTATAGATTTTTTTATAGTCCATCAACTCTAATACATATGACATGCCCATAGCATGTTACAAAAACTCAAAACTGGGGGCACCACCTAACCCTACACACTAATCATTATCTGGAGGATCCTGAGCCAATGGCTCTGCCCTTGTAGTTCGTAGATCGCGCATCCCCTGCCCGGCCATCGCCATGCATCACATGACCCCTCACCACTCCGAGGGTAGACCAATACATGGCTAGATGTACTGGTCATCCAAGTATTTCCAGAGGTGCTCTGAAACATCGGTTAGAAGCCTCTAACATCTACGATGGATGTCCTTCAGGAGGGCTACTGCATCCTCATTTTCTGGCGCTCTCGATCCACTAGGTCCGACAGTTCCTAATACTGGAGTCTATCCCATGTACCCGATCGGTTTTACTAGTGCTGTATTTGCAGAAAAAAAGTGGAAGAATCAGTATCATATACAATATTATGAAACTTTACAATGCACATAAAATATTATAAATTTGTCACTTACCATCAGGCCCCCATACTTGACCAGGGGGTAGTGGCAAATCTGGGTCCCCACGATAACTCATCCCACTATGTACAATGGCATCTGATACCAGTGACAAAAAAATCGGGTTGGAACACCCATCCGATCGCCCACCTCCTCCTCTGCACAATAGTCAGCCCCACCAGTGCATCCTGGGCTCTCTCAAACCCCCATCCTAGGATCTTCTCAAAGAAGAGAGAACACAAAATTATACCATATGCAAAATCATGGTTCACTTGCTACTTGCATAGCGACAACTGTCGTTTCAACAACGACAACATCATCTGGGCCCACCCATAGAAGGTCCCACTCAACACACTCTCCACAAGCATCATCTTCCCTCTAGTGATGTGGTGGAGTTCCTAGTTGCCCAAGATTCGTAGCACTGTTGCGGCTACAACACCGGTCTCTAACCTCTCTAGATCCCCGATGGGTATCTGTGTCCCTTTGATATGGATACCTGGTCGACAATGGTGCTCTAAAAACTCCATGATATTCCGCCCTTGTGGTAACACTAGCTGAGTATTCCCTACCATCCCATGTGGTGGGATTCTAGTCAGGAAATATATATTCTAGATCGTCAACTCGATCTGGTGCCCGTGCACTATAAAGACCTCATGGTCTGGATCCCAATAGCTAACAATTCGTGCCAATAAGGTTTCTCCAGCTCTTATCAGAGGGTTCTCCACAAAATTAAGAACCCCAAACCTAGCCAATTCACTATGGACACCTTTATCCTCTTGGATCTCTGACTCTAGTGTCCCCAGGTCTCTCTGTCTCTCTCCATTTGATCCGTAATTCTTCCATATCTGCATAAAACCATCATACATTTTAGTATACAAATAGGAAAGACTGTATCCAATCATAAAAACCCAGTTCTCAGCCAAAAAATATGATATAAAAACCCTTCCCTATCAGGTCGCACTTTTCAGGCCCAATCCTGGGACAAGTCATAGTTTTTTGCCCTAAACCTGCTACCCAGGTCACATTTTTTGCCCCAAAAAGTGTGACCTGGATGTGAAGAGGAGCAGGGGTCTGTTACTGAATTCTGGGGACCTAAACTGAACATTCAATCCACTGAAATGAAGGAGTAGGATTAGGCCTCTTACCTGCAATTGACGGATCTCGATTCCAACGGTCGATTTGTCGGCTATGATCACCGCAAGATTTAGGGCCTTCCCTCCTCTCTACATTCACCACAGCTCCACTTGAAAATGAATGAATTTGGAGGGAAAATGCCTTATTAAAAGAGAAACCCCTGATTTTTCTTTTGCCTGCTGCGGCCAAACCTTAGCTCATTTTGACAAACCGTCTATACCATTGGAAAGCTCTCACTGATCCCTCAAATGGGTATTTGTTATTTTTTCATGATTTGATACTTCACTGGGACACATTTTTTGCAAGAAGGGTCACTTCACCACTCCTCAAAATCAAATTCATTCACTTGCAATACTTTTACTTGGGGCATCGCTTTGCCTCCATACTTGTCCTTGCTCGTGTTGATTTTTGTCATGAGTAGCTATCTTGTACTCATGCATTTATGGTCCCCACCGAACCTTTTCTGTGTGGCAGCATCATCGAGTCACCGTTGTTTAGAGCATCCAAGTTGAGTCATCATCGCATCCATGGAGTCTATCTCGAGTCCCTTTGTATCCTGCTATAGTCCTCCATCCTTCATTGCTTGGTTCCTCTCTCGTGTCACACATTATGGCCTTCAGTCCTACTATCCCCTATCCCTTATGATATTGTGTCAGTCGCTATGAGGTCATCCATGCCCTTTATGCTCTAACAAGGGAAGTCATCCATCTGCTACTTAGTACCCCCCATTTCATCATCATCCCTGGTGTCATTCTGTCAGTCATTCTACTATATTCTCTCATTCCTTAGTTTAGGATCCCTTATTGCCTCACCTATGGAGGACCTCATTCTGTCGACATTAGATCATTCATTCCAGAAGACAGGTCTAGAGGGCGGTGTACCTTGGTTCCATCTTCCACTCTTGTTTGGTGCCTTGCATTAGGCAAAGGGACTCCTTGTCATCATTTGACTTGATTGTTTCTCAGCTCCAGCTCCTTTTAGCACGATTGAGATCCGTATACTTGATTGTTCAGTGATGCGGCAGGTTATATCATCGATTCCTCGGTGTGTGTGAGATGTTTCAGCACTCATGAGGTGGTGGCCCTACACATAGCCCCCTACATACCCAAATGACCTTTTCATTATAGCCTTTAATGCAACTCCATATATTTGATGATGTCAGCCTTAGCCGCTTGTAGCGCCTTTTTGTTTGCATGTATCAATTAAATTTTTAGATCCCTTTCCTATGTATAGGGGCATTTGGGTTGTATTTGAATCTCATGTACTCAGATATTATTTTATAAGTCCTGGTTGTTATCCCAGGCACAGTATGTTTGTGGGATTCATTATCATGTTTTTACTTGGCTCATGTTTATGCCAACATGTACTATATTGTTCAGTTCCTTGTTTATTGGATGCATTATTCTTTGTACTTTTTCTCAATGGGCATAGTTATGCCTCCCCTGCCGCCTATAACACAAGTAGTCACACATTAAAGAGACTTGTCACACCTGTAAGTCTCATCTCCTTAGGGTCTAGTCCTCTAGTGCTTTTTTCTACCTTATATTTATCTCTCTGACTTCCCCTACGATGTCTAGTGATTGAGTTCTTACAACGTACTTCGGTCATATGATTAGCTCCTAATTCTCGCACACTGGGGGGAAATATGTTACACCATTTTTTGGTCATCTAACTTGTTACTATTAGATGGACCTAAGTATACCATGTAAGACAAATTTTACCCTAAGTAAAATTTCTTTCACTATGAAAAATAACTTAGTAAACCACCTTTATTAAGTTGTTTATAGTCTAAACACGAAACCCCATGAGGAAATATTAAATAATTTGACATTTGTTTGATTTAACTCAAGGAATAATTAGTTAAACAACAATTTAATTAATATTCCTAGTCATATTTAACCCAAAACAGGAAAATTAATTAGATAAATTATTATTTATCTTATTATTTTCTAGAAATAATTATGTAAACCTTATTTAAATAATATTCCTTGTTAAATTTGACTAAATCATTCATAAATAATTAAGTAAATCATTAATTATTTGATTATTACTCAACCACGCCCTTAAAATAATAAATAAGTCATTTATTTTATTAGTATTTACAAATAAAGGGATTTGACCCAAGTTAATTTTTTTTTTCCCTCCAACAAATATAATAAAATATTCCATAAAATTTGGATCTTGATTTAGTTAATAATATTTTAATTATGCACCAACATCTAGACTAGCTCAATATTTTATTATAAATAGAAGGGTTTTTTCATTCGCTCACTACCTCTTATTGCATGAAGATCACTCTAGATCTATACTTTTGGTCTGACTTTGATCCACCATCATTGTAATATTTTTCTATCTTTTTTCTTGTGAGCTCCCTTTGAGTTCCATTTTTGTCGGGGTTTTCTACACCATCAAGAGAGAGGGATTTTAGATATGAAGTGCTGAGGACTTACAATAACCCATCCCATTGAGGAGGACTGGTAACATCCTTCTATGTTCTCCTCCCAGGTGCCATTAATACAAAATTCTTTAAACATATTCTTATCTTGTCCATTGGATGCATGGAGCAACTCTTGTTTTTATTTACTGCTTAATCTCTTTTCATGCATATATCTATATTTTTGTAGCATTTCTAAACTAATTGTAGATCTAAAGATATTAGCAGCCACCTTTTCTGTTAGGCCTATTTGTTATGCACAACTAAAGTGGTATTTTTTCGTACGCTTGCGATTAATATTCATACTAACACTCTACCTCTTCCATTTGGATTATATATTACTGATAATAAAAATACAAAATATAAATCATAAATTTACCTAAAATGAAATCTCAAAATTATAAGTACTAATTATTCTTCCATTAAGAATTTCTACTTACTCCAAAAATAGAGAAACAATGATGTTAATCTAATAACAAGAATCACATAATTTTTTCAATTTCATTCACTATTTCTTGGACCACCAATGGAATGCATGTGCTGGAACTTGGGTCACCCAAATATCATATTTTTACCAAACTTTCATTTCACTTTTAACCATATTTCTCTTTCCCATACTATTACATTAAAATATTTTGATGATTACATTGAGTTTAGACTTATTATTTTCCAATGCATATGTTTTAGTGTTTTTAAGTGAATTTTTGATTAAATATTGGAAAAATAACATGTTATCACTTATATATGAAAGTGTAATGAGATTCATGATGTTTGCAGGTGTCTTTGAAGACTCCAACAAAGTCATATTGGACCACCAAACCTCAAATTCTAATTTCTTCTTCAACCCCTTGAAGTTTTAATGAAGGCAGATTCCTTCAAGAATAATTCATGGAGGATAATCATGGAAGTTTTCATAACATTTCTTATCAAATATATTAGATATTTGTGAGAGGATTTGTAGATACTTTATTTTCTAAGTGTTAGCACATGGTTGTAACCACATGAGATATTTTTGGATTTAGGAGATATTTGTGGAATTGCATTTATATGTTGGCTATCTAAATTTTTATATAAATAGTAGTGCCTCCTCCATTCGAAGAGGAGGACTCTTGGAGCAAGTATCCAAATTATGATAGAATAGAATAAAGCATTATTTTACATAAATTTCCATTCTATAGTTTTAGATGTAAATTGCTTTAATGTTATGTATGAAATTATGGAATAGTTTGTCACTTTGATCTTAGGAGAATTTAGCTCACTCAAAATGGATCAAGGAATCATTTTATTTCATTACAAATAGTTGTGAATATTGGTTAGATTTATATGTTGGGTTATAATCTTGATTGTTGAAAGGTCCTGTGAAGCGTTACAAAAAATACCTCCTGTGAGGGACCTTAGTGTTGTCTTTCCTAGAACAACTAAGTTATGTAACTCATCTTAATGCTTTCTATAGGTTTATATTATTCATTGTTTTCACAAGGACTACTTGATTATTTTGATTGTTCATAGAACTTGTGAAACATTATGGAAGGACCTCCTGTAAGGGAGCTTAGTGTTTTCTTGCTTACAACAACCAATTTTATCTTAGCCTAGATTCAATTGCCTACTCCTGCATATATTTTGCAAGAATCATCACAATCTTACGAGTATCCCTAGTTGAGAATTTAATGAAATAACTTTAAGCCATACTTTTTTTTTGTCGTTGCATGGGATGGTGCTAAGGGATTAGGCATTAGGAATTTAATTTAGTACCAATATTTTTCTTTGGTTTTATTTATGGAAAATATAACTCATGCTCAAAGGATAACTTGGTGAAAACAAGATCTTAGTAACATGGTGAAGTATGCATAGGTGTGAGATTTGAATCTCATTTTTAGTTTCATATATAAAGCAGGATAAATAGAATGCATGAATTTAAATTTTTGTACTAGAAGTGTTTTGATCTAATCTATTTATCGATAGGAAATCTAGAATGATGTTCAAGCATTTGGAGGAGAGCCAAGAGAATGAGGACTACATTGAAGACTACTTTCAAAAGGTGACTAGGCTATGACATTCTTTCATTCTTCAACAAATCCTAACACCAAATCCAAATGTACAATTGATCTCTCATATCCTTTCAACAATGCAGGTATATTTTTCAAACATGGATGTCAGCATACTAGATATTTTGATCCGTAAATGGCTTCATTGGAAATACTCCTACACTTAAAAAAAACAAAATTTCTTTCTCAAAATAAAGTATGATATAATAGGGAAATAAAACCAAGCTTGGTAAAGTTTTTGAATTTTTGAAGTTCTTTTTATTTTCGAATTTGATTTGATTTTTTTTTTTTTTGAATTTTTCATTTTTTGGTGATGCAGTAAGAGCCACCTCATTCACTTAACCATTGGCAGGAAGATCTACAATCAAAGGGATATTTGTGAAGAAGGAAAACAAATGGAGTTTAGAAATCTAAATTCTACTTACTTTAGTTCTACTTACTTTAATTCTAAGTGATATTTGAGATCTAAAACAAAGGGATATTTGAGATCACTTCCACTTACTTTAATTCCAAATTTTAAATGAATAAAAAATTTACAAAACTCTTGAGTATGCTCCCTTCTTGGGCTTCCTACGATTTGGAAGATCAGAAAAGAAATTTGAACCAAGTTAGTTTTAAAAAAATTCAATAAAAATGACTAAGAGATCTAAATTTACCATTGATTCTAAAATTAAAAAAATTGGTCTCTAATTTTCAAATCTATTTGTTTTATAATTTGTTACAATAAATTGTTTTTCATTTTTTTTTAGGCACTGAAATTTTAGATCAGATATGAAAATTTTGGTGAAAATTTTGCAAACATAAATTTCATATTTGAATTATTTTCTAAAAATAACCCTAATTCAAAACAAAAATCAATCAAGTGGAAGTTCAAATGAGGGAGATATCGTTCAGTTAAAATCAACTATTTTCTCCGAAATTTTTGTGGTGGCCTGATTAAAAAAAATGTCTGTTTAAAAATTCTTCCTCAATGAAAACAAACCAGTCCAGAATTTGTAGAGATAGAAGTTAGAAAATTTTCTCCATGCTTTCAACCTGCAACAAAATAAATAAAATAAAATAAAAAAATGAGTTTTGGCATCTATATTTTCACAATTTTTATAGAAAAAAATTGTTGTGAGATCTATTTTTTTTGTTACGAGGATGGGCTCAAATGAAAATCAAATATTTTGGTGGCATGAAATTGAATGACAAGTTCCCTAGAGCAGTTAGACACTTGGAAGCTTCTCCCAAAATCTTGAAATTTTTTTGTTACGCTTTTGCTACCACATGGCGACATTCGATTGGTTCACGTGGAAACATACCATTAGCAAATATTGCACAGTCATCGCCCAATTGTCTACCACATCACCTTGTCTAGTCAACAATCCACTTCACTCTACTAAGTCAAAATCCACAACAGCACGTATTTCACATGGCACCTTCCAGTGCTTCCATGTGGCATTCCCTCGTGCTGCCACATGGCACCCATACACCCCACTTTCACTATTTTTCTAAAACTTAAAATTACAATAATTTTCTCATACGACGTCTGTTTGAAACGATTCAAGCATATTTTGAAATATCTCAGTGAAATCTAGGCAATGAGATAGGTTTCAATAGAATTTGAGACAATAAAAAAATGGTCATTTTTTAATGGATTTTGCAACAATTGGACTTGGAAAAATAATCAATTCACTAAAAATTTGTTTCTGATATGAATGTGCTTTAACCTAGTTTTTGAATCACTTCAATTGGGAATCAAATGAAAATTATCAACAAAGCACTGCCAGGTTGTCCAAGGTACCACTCCCTAAGAGGTAAAAGTGCATTTCATTTTTATTTATCTTCCTTTAATTTGTTTATTGGAAATATTTATGAATTTTTGGTGTATATATTGTATGAAGAGAGACTGATCATCTCTCTCCTTCAACAATCTTATGTTCTATTCCAGAATAGTGCTAAGTTTTTGCAGGTTCTAGCATAATAAAAGAAGATTAATTTATGCACAAGTGGTTCTAAAATATCAATTTATTTATCAAGAAGAACATGAATAACTCAAGTTCATTTTAAATCACATCCATAATGCCATTGGTACTCATTAATTTTCATCTTTTCTAAGCTTACAGTGCATCCATGAATTCCTATCTTCCTATCACTACAAAAGCTTGACTTCAAAACCATTTTTCCCATTGAAAATTTTCCACTTTCCTGTCTCACTTACATTTCATTCCTAATCCATGAATAAATTCATTCAGCTTACATACAATGCTGAGTTGCCTCAGTGCGCTTTTATAAAACCTGTTTCATAAATGCAAATATTTCATCTATATTTCTCCAAATCATTAATTTATGCTCGTGTTAGATGATTGGGGATTCCTTATGGACCTCCTTCTACCAAGTCTTGACCCATCAACTTTAGCACATTATCTAGGTTCTACACTAGAGTGCTTCTTAGTACCTCGAGTCTTGCATGCCTTAATGGAAAGCTCTCTCGCCAATGAATAGTGGTAATACATCAATGTTGCCTATTTGTCGGATCTTCTAAGTGACTCGACTTCAATTCATTTATTCGTGCCTAGTAAGATGTACTTGGGAATCTTGTTTCTCATTGACATTAATGGTGAGTAGTCTCGTGTTGGTTAATGACATTCATTAATAGTTGGTAATCCAACAATTTCTTTCTATGTTCGACATCGGAAAAATTTATTCACATAGAAAAGAATTTTTCCACATTGCATATATGATTGACAACTATATGATTCCAGAAACTTGCAATAGTGTCCCAATAAAACAAGATTCAATTTCAAAATTGAGCAGTGGTATCATTTTTTCAAACAATAAGAAGGCACAAAGATTCCAATCTCATATTTCATCCACTATTTATGTAACCAAAGGAAGAAGAAGCAGTTCATATTATTTCACTGTATATTCCATGATCCAACAGTGACAACCCAAATCTCACATATGCATAGCTTATTTACTTTTCATGTAGATGAAGGTATGATATTTTCCACTCTTTAATCAATAATTCGTTGAATGCTAAAATACATGTATTTGGAAAAAATCCCTATTTGTCCTTTCGTATCCTTCCCTATTTCATGTCTTCCTTATTCGCTACATTCTCCAACGATGGAAAATACCTTCAGTTTGGGGGGTGGGGGGGTGGGTGGGGGGATATTTATCATTCTTTATATATTAATTACACTATTTTTGGATCCCATATTTCATAACCTCATATACTATTAACCAACATGTTTTTCCCAATTGAAATTTTTTGTTCTCATAAACACCTTAATAGACTTCCATAATGCATCATTGGTCTCATATGAAGCATACATTCCTAAGAAAAAATACCATGTGGAGGATGTTCCAAATAATTTTTCAGCCATAGACACATAAATTTTCAATAGGTTATCCATAATTTTGTGGTTTCCTATACATAGCCTATTTCAAGAGCATGTTTTGCGCAACAATTTCAAGCAAGTGAGGCTAAAAAAGTTGAATGGTTGATGCACACATTACTGAATCATCATTTGGAATGTATTAATAGGTTGAATTTTCAAGACTATTCTTTATTGTAATAAGAATAAGAGTAAAAAGGAAAGTTTTGTCACACAAGAACCAACACTTGCAATATTTTTGGTTGTCACACAAGAACCAAACATAAAAAAAGGTTGCTACACATAAGAAAAAAGGCTCCATCACACAGTTCAAGAAAACCAATCCAAGGTTGCATAAGGGAATGCAACACCTTCAGTTGGGGGGAATGTTGGGTCACCCAAATACCATATTTTTACCAACCTTTCACTTCATTTTTAACCATATTTCACTTTCAAATACCCTTATATTGAACTATTTTCATGATTACATCGGTTAGACTTATTATTTTCTAGTGCATATGTTTTAGTCTTTTTGAGTGAATTTATGATTAAATATTTGAAAAGTAACATGTTTTCACTTACATATGAAAGTGGAATGAGTTTAATGGTGTTCGTAGGTGTATTTTAACACTCCAACAAAGTCATATTTGATCACCAAGCCTCAAATTCGAATTTCTTCTTCAACCCCTTGAAGATTTGATGAAGATTTGGGGGATTCCTTCAAGCATACTTCATGGAGAAGAATCATGGAGATTTTGATAAGATTTCCTATAAAATATGTTATATATTTGTGATAGGATTTGTAGAGATTTTATTTTCTAAGTATTACCACATGGTTGTAACCACATCAGATATTTGTGAATTTAGGAGAAATTGTGGAATAACATATATGAGTTAGCTACCTAAATTTTTGTATAAATAAGAATGCCTGCTACATTCGAAGATGAGGAATCTTGGAGAAATTATCTAACTTATGATGGAATAGAATAAATCTTCATTTTACATAAATTTCCATTCTATAGTTTTAGATGTAAATTTCTTTAATGTTGTGTATGAATTTATGGAATAATTTGTCACTTTGCTCTTAGGATAATTGATCCCGTTCCAAATGGATCAAGGAAGCATTTTATTTCATTATAAATAGTTGTGAATATTGGTTAGATTTATATTTTGGGTTATAATCTTGATTGTTGATAGGTCCTATGAAACATTATGGAAAGTCCTCCTCTAAGGGAACTTAGTGTTTTCTTTCCTAGAACAAATAAGTCATGTAACTCATATTAAAGCTCTCTATAGGTTTATATGCTTTAATGTTTTCATTAGGAGTACTTGATGATTGTGATTGTTGATAGTACTTGTGAAAAATTATGGAAGGACCTCTTTTAAGGGAGATTAGTGTTTTCTTTCTTACAACAACCAATTTTATCTTAGCCTACATTTAGTTGCCTACTCGTCCATATATTTTGTTGGGATCATCACAAGCTTGCAAGTATCCCTACTTGATAATTTAATGAAAGAAATTTAAGCAATTGAATTTCCCTACAACATTTACAAAAATTATAAAAAAAAATCCTCATGCGTATGAATCCATATACCAAAATAGCATCCCCCTCATTTATATTAATTCATATACCAAAATAATTGTCCCCTCATATATATTGGACAACATTAAAATTTTTGGTTTACATATTTCTGAAATTTCATCTTCTTCCTGATTTTCTAAATCCTAAGCATGATATTATATATATGGAATTCATTCTCTCTCTTTTTTATAGTTAGGCTAAGCCTGGGATATGGTCATCTTGATATCTATTAGATAGAAGAACGATTTATACAATAGTGAGATATTGGATAGAAGAATGATCCATCCACTAGTGGGATGCTATCACGAGGATTGTGCAAAGCTCAGTTGAGCTTGGATACCCCTTGAGATATTTTAATTCCAAAAAAAGTGGCTTCCATTTTCAACCCCTCTCCATGATGTTTGAAACTGAGGCTTGGTGGAGACTAAACCCCACTCAAACCAATTGTTCTACACTTCATTGGTTTTTCTATAGAACGTTATTATAAGGGTCTAAAACATTGTGTTTATACTTCATATAATCACCATTTGAGATTCTAGAATTTACATTATGATTAGTGTTTAACCTAGTCAAAAATATTTTATTTAAAACACTTCTAGACACTTAAGAAAAAAGTGTTTGAATGAAATCTAGGGTAATTTGAAAAATGACTTAAAAACATTTTATATGTTGTGAAATATTTTTAATAATTTCAACTAGCTCACCCAATTTAAAAATATTCACATTAACAAAATGAAATCTAAAAATAATCACTTTATTTTATCACTATTTATAGTATTTTTTTTTTATTATTTTTTGAAAATATAAAGGAAATTTTCATTTTCATTTTAATTCAAAAATAATAATTATCTAATCACTTTTTTCTATTACCTAATTTTCATTTTGTCTTATTTAATTTTAGAATTCTCTTAATATGTATATAAAACTTATATTTTAGTGTAAATATTAGAGCAAATATACTTATATATAAAAAAAAAACTATTGTAAAAATCAATTGATATAAAAAATTATAACTTACTAACTATATATATTACATAAATGAGAATATGTTATATAAAATATGTGCTTGGCCACACCAAGTACCCAGTAAATAAGTTACATGAATGCATCTTTGATCCAGATGGATATTGGTGGCCACCTGCCTATTCGACTTGGACCCCAAACATTGTTTCTTTCAATATTTCAGTTTCCTTAATTGTAGCACAATTTATTATTATTGGAATTTTTCTGGTCCTGAACTTCTAAATCCATTTTGAGAACCTAAATGACATTGTTTTGGAAAATGAGAAAAGACTCATGAAAGTTGTAGTCCTCAGATAGATATTTCTAATGAGGTATTGTGCACATCAAATGGAGGTCGTATGCCAAAGTTATGACCTCGGGAATTTGATGTACTAATTTACCCCAATGGGGCCCAAAGATTTAGTGATTCATCTCCTAGGGTTAGGTTTTTGAATCTTTATGGTTGTCCATTATTTCTTAATAGTAAATAGGCATTTGAGCCTCATTGTAACACACTTAAGAGGCATGTAACCACCACATCTCTTCTCAAAGATAAACTACCATCACCTGAGCTAGTTTATTTCCATTCTCTCTGTAAGCATATTTCAATTCTTTAATATTAATGAAATGAAGTGCTATTTATGTTGCATCTTTGTATTTATGGTTATATTTGTATTTTTTTGCATTCCTATCTAATTTAAGATCATTGGTATCAAAGTGGTCTTCTATTTCCCTGTTTTTCTTTACATGTCTCCAATGATGTCAGTGTATAGGGAGTCAGGGATTGAACTAGTTGAACCTTTGCAAGGCTAGCCTCAAAAACCCTGACGACATGCCATGGAGGAAGAAAATAAAGATGAGGGCATGGGATAAATTTTCAAAATATTGCTCGAAGAATCCCTAGAGAGATAGAGGAACATGATGATGGAGAAATTTCCCCAATCCTTCAGTGGATACCCACAAGTGACACAACTTCATCCAAAAATCACTCTAGAGTCGCCACTCCCTTCAAGGTATAAGTCAAATTTTACATTCACATATTTGAAGCCTAGATATGGACATTGTATATAGATGGTTAAATTTGTTGGAAGGATATTTTTCAATTCAATATTTTTCCAATAGGAAAAGGAATAATTTTTCACTCATCAAAATTGCCCCCCATGTTAAGGATTGGTTGAAAACCTAATACGAACAAAAGGACAAGCGATAGCCCTTACTATTTTCAGTAGAACCCACTTGCAATTTTTTTCGAGATACCATCAAGGAACAATATTACCCCTTGGGGAGATATGAGGACAAGTACATAGAATGGAGTATGTTGTGGGAGTAAAGGGATCAGGATGTGCATGAGCTGATGAATCTATTCCATAACCTACCCACAAAGTTAGGTATCAAATGTTCGGAGAGACATCTAGTGATTAAGTATCGCAGTTGTTTGCACAAATACGTTGAGGATGAAATGGAGTTCCTTGAAATATCCTCTCTTAATGCAGCATACTAATATGCTTCCAAGGTCAAGAAAAAATTTAAACAGAATAAGCGAGACATTGGATCTACGAATATGAAGCAAGGGAAAGGTGCCCCCAAACCATAGAAAAAAGGACAAAGGCAAGGTTGGGTGACCCAGGAAAACCTTCTGAAGCCACAATAAAAGAGCAACACCATGAAGACAAATAAGGACATGAGAAAGTGGTGTGAGTTCCATAAGAGCCCCACTCACAACTCAAGTGAGTTTCGGACCAAGAAGTCACTAGTGGCTGAGATAAAAGATTTTATATCAGAAGCATGCTCCAACTCTGGGTCAGATCCCAACAAGGGTAGTGACAAAGGGAAGCATATTATTGATGTGAATCCTAGTGCCACCATTTCCACCACCTAGATCTAGAAGGATGAGCCTAAAGATCCAAAGGAGGGGGAGCGCATATTCTAATCCCAGATGTGGGTGAAGGGTTCTCTGTTGCAGTTCATTGTCGACAGTGAAAGCCAAAAGAACATCATTTCAGTAGAGTTCATGAAGCAGCTGGGCCTACTGACCACAACACACTCATTTTTGTACACCATCAGGTGGCTTCACCAAGGAAAAGATATTTTCATTAGATAGCAGTGTCACCTTCCCTATAGCATCAATCCTTTCAAAGATGAGGTATTGTGTGATTTTTCTCCTGTTAAAGGTTGTGATGTATTATTTGGAAAACCATACTTGTGGAAGTGCCATGCTATGTATTATTCTAGGCCTCACACTATTATTATTAATTTGTGTAGTAAGTTTTACAAGATACCGGAGGTAGCACCACTTACGACCATCACCTTGATCACTACAAAGCAATGCAATAAGCTCATTTCCCAGACCAGGAATTTTTTTTTCCTGATGATTCATCCTTAGGGCTAGAATAATATTGTGGCCACGACCTCTAAACAGAGCTCCTATGAATGGCGATAGAATATGGATAAGGTCATGGATGAATAGAGTGACATATTCACCTCACCCACAGGGGTACCTCTACACTCTCAGGTTAGGAACCCCATTGATCTGACCCTTGGTGTGTCACTGCCTAATAAAATGATCTATCGATGGTATGTTATGGAGAACGATGAAATCCAGAGGCAGATTCAGGAGTATTTGTAGAAAGGGAAAATTAGGAAAAGTTCATCACCCTGTGGGAGCCCGTTCATGTTGGTACAGAAGAAGGATTGGACCTAGAGAGTATGTATCAACTATGAGGCGCTAAACAAAATCATTGTCGGGAATATGTATCCAATCCCATGGATTGATGAACTTTTGGATGAGCTCAAGGGGGCCAAGATTTCAACAAGATCGATTTTAAGTCTTGGTATCACCAAGTACCAATCGAACCCTCCAATATGTTGAAGATTGGCTTCAAATCCAAGGAGGGCCTTTTTGAATGGTTGGTCCAACCTTTCGGATTGAAGAATGTCCCCGCAACCTTCATGAGGTTGATGGATGGCATCTTGTGACCCTTCATAAATTCATTCATTGTGGTATATTTAGATGATATCCTAATATTCAGCCAGAGTTTGGAAGATCATCTCCTCCATATTCAATAATTCCTCCAAACTCTGAGACAACACGACTTGTGTGCCAATTTGGGGAAATGCACTTTTGGTATGATCCAGGTTCAATATCTTGAATAAATGATAAATGAGAAGGGTTTCCATGTAGACCTAGCCAAGATACAAATCATTCGAGATTGACCAGCCCCAACCACTCTAACAGAGCTTCGCAACTTTCTGAGTCTTCCCAATTTCTATTGCAGGTTTGTGTTGGGGTTCTCTCATATCACTTGGCCTTTGAGTCAAGTTTTCAATGGTGGAGTGAAATCAAAACTATTTTTCTCTAGATCGAAACAGAAGGAATTTTTCAAGTTAAAGAATTTTGTCTACTCTCTATCAGCTCTCACATTACTAGACCTACAACAACCATTTTTGATCGAGATAGATGCTTATGAATATGATATTGGTGCAATTCTTACTCATCAAGGGCATCGAGTGACATATCAAAATGAGACAATGTCAGACATAGTTCGAAAATATCCCACCTATGAAAAATAAATGTATTCCATTGTGCAGTCATGCTAAAAATGGAAGCATTACATTCTGCGAAAGGAAGAAATCATCCACACAGACCACCATCCCATGTAGTTCATATAGACAAAAGGGAAGTTGTAGAAGGATCGCCATCATAAATGGTAAACATGCTTGCAATAGTTCCACTTGAACATTAATTACAAGAAGGGTAACACCAATAATATTGTATACTACCTCAACCGACCACCGATCATGATGTTCATCATTGTGGCATCATCTATACAAGAGAGATCAAAAATTTGGAAACACATAGCAGAAAATCCTGGAAGGAAAGAAAGTTCCAAATTTTCTCTTGCACGAGACTTTAGAGTGGCCTCATCTGTATAAGAGTGATCCAACATTCAGCAAAACATAGCAGAAAATCCTAGAAGGAAAGAAAGTTCCAAATTTTCACCTGCATGATACATTGCTATTTCACCTACGACACATTTTTGTTCCTTCAAGAGAGCATGCCAAGATGATTTTGGAGGCACACTACAGTCGGGTCGCTAGACACTATGAAGTATTGAAAACAGTGGCAGTTCTATAGAACTACTTTTCTTTACCCAACTTTCGACAAGATATTAGGAATTACATCAGATCCTTCACTTCTTATGCCACTTCCAAACTTACCATCAAGAATAAAGGCCTATATAATGATATTCAAACTCCTAGTCGACCTTGGGAATCCATCTCCATGGATTACATGTCATACCTCCCTTAGAATAAGCATGGAAACAACTATATTTTTGTGGTCATCGACAAATTATCTAATATGAACATTATGGCGGCCTGAAAGAAGAGCATATAAAACACAAGCCACTACAAAGCTCTTCTTTGAATGAGTGTGGGTACACCTTGGGATCCAAGAGTCCATTATCTTAGATCAAGACAACAAGTTACTAAGTACATTTTGTTTAAGTGTCTAGTTGATGTTGGATACCAAGCTCACTAAGTCCACAAATTTCCACCACTAAATTAATGTCCAAACAGAGCTCATCAAAAAAATGATCGTACAAATTTTTTGCATGTACAAATCAAATAATCCTCGCACATGGGATGAAATCCTTCCCTATGTTCAACACAACTACAACATAACTCTCCATATTTGAAGTGGCCACAATCCCTTTTAGGTGGGGTTGGTATTCCAGCCATTATGTCCCATTGATGTGGCCATACCATTTGCATATACTCAGACAACTTTGGCCCAAGTTCTGAAAATGACAAGGCTAACAACTTCATTGAGCAAAACCATCACATTTTATACCAGGTCCATGAAATATTGGAAAAATCCAATGCTAAGTATAAGCATTGAAATTATCAACATCAGGTGCCACGCAAGTTCTAGGTGGGCGACAATGTTTGGCTAAATTTGTAGAAGGAGTGCTCATTGGGCCCCACCGTAAGCTTTAACCACTCAGATATGGTCCATACACCATCACCAAGGGAGTAGGGGAAAATTATTTTGAGCTTAACATTCCACCATTCCTTGGCCTGCACCTAGTGTTCAATGTGGACCTCCTTCGACCATACTTTCCACCACTACTGGAAACATGAGACATTCCATAACAACTCACACCAACAAAGTTAAACCGAGACTACATGGAACAAGCCATAATTCATCAAATCATGGACATGTAAGTAAATAACACTCACCAGTAGAAGATCCAACTATAGATGGTTTTCAAAGCTAGCCAATTGCTGCACCAAGGAAAGTGGCTCACCAAGGACCAATTTTAGTAAACGTTTCCCCATCTCATGGAGGCATTCAATGAAATGGGGAACATTTCTTCCTAAGCATCGAGGACTGATCCAAGTGGATATTGGTGGCCGTCCTCCTATTCCACTTGGACCCCCACCATTTTTTCTTGATTTTTTTCAGTTTCATTAATTGTAGCACATTTTACTATTCTTGGTATTTTTTCAATTCCTCAACTTTCGGAGCCATTTTCAAGCCCTAAACAACATTTTTTTGGAAAACGAGCAAATATGATTCAATATTATTGACTCATATTTGCTGTCAAAAGTTTTATTCCTAAGATATATATTTCTAAAAGGGTATTGTGCACATCAAACAAAAATTGTATACCAAATTTACGACCCTAGGAAGTTGATGTAGTAATTTACCACAGCGAGGCCCACGGATTTGGTGAAACATCTCCTAGGGTTAGATTTTGGATGTTTTATGGTTTTCCATTATTTATCAGTAATAAATATGCATTTTAGCCTCATTGTGACACCGTTTAGAGGCATGTAGCTACCACATCTCTTCTCCGAGATAAGCTACCATCGCCTAAGCTAGTTTATTTCCATTATGTCTGTAATCATATTTCAATTCTTTGATATTAAGGAAATGAAGTGTTATTTTTGTTGCATATATGGATTTATGGCTATATTTTTATTCTTTTGTGTTCATGTCTAAGTTTAGATCAATATCATAGCTGAATATCTTGAGGATTTGATATTGAGCATACAGATTCAATCCAAATCCTCAATCTAGAACTCCACAGTACAAAACATTTGTTCATATTGCAACTAAATATTTTCCAAATACCCTTATGATCCGAATACATTTTCATCCCATTCTCATATAATTTTCAGTTTAATTTTGATCAACTTCTCTTTTCGTTGGTGAGATATTTTTCACCTTTTTTTCAACTTGTATCCATCAAATTTATCTAATGATTATGGTCGATCACCTTTCTGAGGCTGATCTCTACTAACAACATCAACCTTTTGGCCTCTTAATGGATCTTCCTCATATTTTTTATCTTCCCAAGAAGTTACTTTTTCAATCATATTTTCTAAAGAAAAATTGGAGGATGCATTGCTATTAGGGCTCTGTTGAGCAGGTTCTTCTATCGAAGTTGGGTCTAGTCAACTGTTTATGACTTTCACTTATTATTGTCCATTTTTTTCTTCAGAGTTTGAATATTTCTGTGGTGTGATTTTTGAGGAGGGGGGTTCATAATCTCCACAGTATACATTTTTACGTCTATGTTTCGAGTCTAACCAAGACTCATCATCAGGGCCAAAACTTCCAGGAAGAGAGGCAGATGGATGAGATAAACACAATAAGTGTTTTTCCTCTACCTTATTCTGTGGTTATTTTAACTTAAAAATTGTATAGTTTTCACTCTAATTCCTTCGCATCATTTGTGCCTTCGAATATTTTTTTGACTTGTTTGTGTATTGACAGTTTTCATGGCTCTTGGGTTGTTTCTAACTGTGTTCCCTATCTCATAACATGCTCGAAAATGAAAATAAATATTCTCATAATAAATATTTTGAACCCACAAGTAATTTTTCCTGGTTAAATTATGCTATGTTCGAAACCATTACTAAAATCCATATCCACACAAATAAAAGCATATGTGGGGTTGAAATAATCTTCTATTTCTAGGTTGTGGAAATGGAAGATTCCAAATGCAACCCCAATAGCCTTAAATGGAGAGATATTCTAGATATACAAGGGAAGATTTGGAATTATAACCCAAACAAGAGTAAAATAAATTGAGTTTGTAAGAATATCGAATGAGGGGGACCAAGGCTACAAGAAAAACCCCACGCTACCTCCAAAATAGGGGCCATCATTAATAATAACATTCCTATCATCTAAATTTTTGGACATCACCACAATAAACTAGAGTCAAGAGGATAGATATTAAGTTCACGAGAGAGAAGGGGTTTCCAAATCTTCGATATCCACTAATGGAGGTCAACTAAACAGGGTTAGAGACTATTGAACGTACAAAGTAAACCCCTTAAAAAAATAACATCATTAATGGATTTTCCTCCCAAAAAAAATATGGCCATAGATGGTCCATGGACCACCAAAATAGGAGGAAGAGAGCTAGATCTAGATCTAACTACATATTTAAAGGAGCAAGAAGAATTATTAAAAGAAGTAGGAACTTTTAGACAACTTTCCTATTGGGTATGTGTTATATTCTTTTCATGACTAGCCCTAAGTGTCATTACGTTGCACTGAGTGCATTGTCCTGAAAAAAATTATGCGGACCCAAGGATGGGGAGTGGACCCACTCATTGTTTTTAACACGGTTCTGGGCATGATAGTTTTTTCACATGGTATTTTTTAGATCTGTTCAAGGGAACTATGAATATGTTATAATCTAGGGTTAATGGATTAGCGGTTTATGAATGTGTTGCCTTATATATAATTTATTATAGCATTGAAAAGAATATAATAAAAAATTCAATATGGTTTTCTCAATTTTGGGTTCTAGGAGAAAAATATTTATATATATTTTCTATTTTTTCCATTTACCAAGTACAGGGTTCTAGGAGAAATCAGTTTTTGTACAGAGCTAAAACCTCCATTTCGTATTACAGTAGTTTTGGCTTCAAGGGGATGCCTTTGCAACATATTTTTTTTTCGGCCTGGTACTAGAGCATGTTACAGTGGGAAACTTGTGGGATTGATTCTTCTAGTGAATGAAGATGGCTAATAATATAACTATATCGATCAAGAACTTCAACAAATAGATTTTTTGGCTATGGAAGATTCAGATGGAGTATTTTTTGATGGATAAATATAAGTGGAGCATGATGGATCTAGGTACTAAACCAACGAAAAGGTTAGAATAATATTAGACCAATTTGGATCAGGAGGAAAATATCACAATATGACTATGTGTCTCACATTAAATATTACTTAATGTTTCTAGAGAAGCTACAAAAAAGGCTTTGTGAGTCAAGTTAGGGTCTTCATATCAATCTAAGTTCTTGGTGAAATTTTTTTTCTTGTGGAAAAGGATTTATAACCTGAGGTTGAGGGATGGAGACTCAGTGATAGAGCATTTGAACATCATCAATACTATGTTAAGTCGTTTATTATCTATTGATATTAAAATTTAGGATGAAGATAATTGCATCAATTTTTTGTGTTCTCTACCAATATCGCTGGATATTTTGGTTGTTGCCATAGGTAACAATACAACTACCTTGAGATTTGATGAAACATTCTAAACCTTTTTGTTAGAGGAGAAGAGACAGAAAAATATGGAGAGTAAAAATGGAGACTCCCTGTTTGTAAGAGGAAGCTCCCAGAATATAAATACAAATAAGTCCTCAAGTGGGAGATATAAATCAAGAGGTAGATAGAAAACTCTAATAAAATTTGTAAAGGTATGTTGGAAATGCAGAAAAGAAGGGAACTAGAAAAAGGAATATAGATCTAAAACCCCTGAGAAATGAAAGGTATTTTATTATGATCCTTCTAAAGAGGTTAAAACCATTTTAAATGAAGGTTAGGATGTGTACTTGGATTCTTATTCAAGTAGACATGTAGATCATGAAGCATGGTAGATTGACTCAAGTGCATCCTTCCACATGACTCCCCATATGGAGTGTTTCTGCGAATATGATAAGGATGATGGTTGTGATGTCTTCCAAAGTGATGACAGGAAGAAAAAAATCACAGGATGTGGAAACGTTAAGCTAAATCTTATAGGTGGAAGGATCATGTCACTTCCTAGTGATTTGCACATTCTTGGATTGGCCATAAATCTATTTTTTCTAATAAAGATGGATAATGTACGGGTAAAAATGGTGTTTGATAAAATTCAATATAGTTGAAAGAGAACTGGTATTGATAACGAGAGATAGGATCATAAATCTATACAATCTTTTGGGAAATAATGTTATTGATGGATGCAACAGTTCTAGCGTTCCTAAAAATGGAGTAGAAAATATTGTAGTCTATGGTGAAAATAATAAGCTATGGCATCAAAAGATGGAAAATATTGGAGAGAAGGGCCTTCAAATACTACATGTTAATGGTATGGTGGAAGGTATGTCTAATTTCTCTCTAAATTTTTATTTCTATGAACATTGTGTATATGGGAAGCATAACCATATGAGCTTTCCCTCTGGTGCTAATCATGAAGAATGAATGTTATAACTTATACATAATGATGTGTCTGGACTTGTGTCAGTTCCATCACTAGGTAATTTTTTCTACCGCGTCTCATTTATAGATGATTTATCAATTAATACATGTATATATTTCATTAGGAATAAATATGAATTCTTTGAAATGTTTAAAGAATTTAAGGCTCTGGTGGAAAATAAAATAGATAAGAACGTGAAGGTGTTGAGGACTGATAATGGTGAAGAGTTATACAAGAAGGAATTTGAAGATTTATGTAGGAAGTGTGGTATAGAACAATAAAATAATACTCCATACACACTTCATTAGAATAAAGTTGCAAAAGAATAAATAGGAAGCTAATGGAAAAGGCAAGGAGCATGCTCAGTCATGCTAAATTAGGGAGGGAATTTTGGGAAAAGGAAGTGAATATTGCAAGTTACTTGTTTAATATGTGACCCTTCTCAACTTTGGAGGATGAGGCTCCACATGAGGTATGGAAAGGTAAGAAAGCCTCTCTTTCACATATCAAGGTATTCGGTTATGATGCATATGCAAATTTTCCAAATGAGAAAATAACCAATATCGATAGTAAAAATGAAAGGTGCATCTTTATTTGGTATAAATATGGTTTAAAAGGTTTCAAGATTTGGAACGTAGAAACAAGGAAGGTTATCTAAAATAAAGATATATAGAGAAGTGAAGGATTTCATGAAACAAGAAGTCATACCAAGGGAAAAGGAACTAGAGAAGATCGAATTTTATCAGAAGAGTGAAGATTCAAAATCCACAAAAGAACAAGAATAAAAAAAAGAAGAAACACACACTTCGGTTTGAGGAGATCAATTTAGGAAATAAGGAAACTAGAGAGGTATATTCCATCTGATTTCAGTCCAAATTTTTATTTATATGTTACTAATTATGATCCCAAAACTATTATAGAGGTAGCAGACTTAGAGGATGGAAAGCTATGGAAGAAGGCCCTGGTTGAAGAAATGGAATGTTTGGACAAAAGAGAAGCTTGGGAGATGTTAGAGTTGATGACTGGAAGAAAAAAATTAGAAGCAAATGGGTGTTTAATATGAAGAATAATGAAAAAGGAAAATTTGAGAAATACATATCTCGATTAGTAGCGAAAGGTTATTACCAGTCGTGAGGAATTAGTTTCGGTGACAATTTTTCTCTTCTTGCCAAGTTAGCTTCTATTAGATTAATTTTATCTGTTGTTGATGTTTTTTTATTTTGAGGTAGAATAGATGGATGTGAAGTCAAAATTCCTATATGGGGATCTGGAAGAATAGATATACATGACATAGTCAAAAGGCTTTGCGGTGAAGGGAAAGAAAAAACAAGTGTGAAGGTTAAATAAGTCTCTGTATTGGTTAAAGAAATCACCAACGATGTGGTATCAAAAATGTGATACATATATAGGTACTTATATTTAGAAGGATAAATGTATATCATTATGTGTATTATAAAATACTTGGTGATCATTTTATTTATTTGTTCTTGTACGTGGATGATATGTTGTTGATTATAGATCACATAAAAATTATCCAATATGTGAAGAGCCAATTGTCTTCTGAACTTGAGGTGAAGAATCTTGGTGCTGAAAACATCATTTTTGGCATGGAAATTAAATGATATTTGGAAAAGAGTAAGTTTTGGTTAAACCAAAGGAAGTATGTCGAGACAATATTGCGGAGGCTTAATATGAAAGATAGTAAAACAATGAAGGTTTCTATTACCCTGGGTATAAAATTATATACAAAATAGTGTGCTAAGACACACGAAGAGGAAGAGGACATGGTTTGTGTTCCATATCCTAGTGTATTTGGTAGCTTGATGTATGTAATATTATGTACAACACTAAACATTTCATATTCAATGAGAGTCTTGAGTAGGTTTGTTTCAAAACTAGAGAAGGAGCATTGGATGATAGGAAAGTGGGTTTTCAGATATCTATATAGCACTTGTGATTATGGTTTGTGCTACCAAGGAAGGCCAATATTGGATATATTTATGGACATACGCCACTTTTTTTATGCAAATTGGGTTGCAGATCTAGATCAGAGAAGATCTACAAGTGGGTATGTGTTTAATCTATTTGAACGAACAATCATTTGGATGAGCAAGAGGAATTATGTAGTGGAACTTTCAACTGCATAAGTTGCATACATGGAAAGCAATCATACAAGAAAGGAATTTTTTTTCGAGAGATTGTGTTCATGGAATTAGTACAACAAGCTATAAGGATAGATTATGATAGACAAAGTGAAACTTTCTTGGCAATGAACCATGTTTATCATTCGAATACAAATCATATTTATGTTCAATATCACTTTGTGAGGGATGTGGTTCAATATCACTTTTCCTATGGCATATTCTTTTTGACTAGCGATGGAGTTCGCAATATTCCTTGGATTTTGACTCTATTTCCTTTGTTTCTTTCCTACCTTTGAGGCTATCGTCTAGTTTGTATATATGAACTTTGTTTTCTTGTGTTTTTTTTCCGATTTTTTTTTAATGTAATGGTTTTCTATTACAGGGCTTCTATTGATGCATTATTACGGTGTTTTTTCAATAGGTGTGTGTGCCCTATTTCAAGATTTTTGTATCAGACATTTTTTGGCTCAATATTTCATACGCACAATATGCACCTACAGAATATAATTTATATTCTCATTAATAAAGTTACATTTCTTCTACTCTCAAAAAATGAATTATATATATTTATATGAAAATTTTCTCTATTTAAAAATTGAATTGTCTAAACATTTATTAGTAATAATCACTAACATAAAAAATATTATATGTTATAAGGTTTAATACCTATAACCACAATTTAACTTTACATACACTCTTATGTGTTACTTAACAAAAATTCCATGCCCAAAAGGAAGCATGATCCACTGTAAAGTCTTCGTTATAACACACTCTCTATGCATCCATCGTCTTGCTAAGGTAAAAAGAGGGAAGTTACTATGTCCACTTGATCTTGAATCTCTTGTTATGGAAATGGGGTATATGCATTTTTTTTTTCCAACTTCCTCAAAACATAAAATGGATGACATTGTTGCATTCATCTCATTGAGAAATTTCCAATGATATAAAATTTACCTCAATATGACTCCTAGATCAAAAGATGCAACTGATCAATGTCTGACCTATCGAGTCTCGCCATACAATCTTACTTGCCACGTGTACCCACATGGTCCCCACATGATGCCCATATGGCTACCCAAGACATCGCCATATCACTACCCATGTGGCAACTCTATCCCAATTGCCAACCCATTCATGTTTGGTGCCATGTTGTAAATTCTTCATGGTTTTCAATATATATAGTTCCCTTTGCAGTCTCCCATCAAATCTTCTAGGATGAACCTTTCAAGGTTACGTGGATCCCTCATGGACCCCTCCTCCAACATGTCCAAATGTCTTTTGCTACGATTGTGTGCTCGAGTTCCAACCCTGCCACATCATACATGCCTTTTCCACTATGCCCTTTGTATACATATATCGAGTTGATGTCATTAATTCTTATCATTGGGGTTACGTGGATCCCTCATGAACCCCTCCTCCAACATGTCCAAATGCCTTTTACTATGATTGTGTGATCTAGTTCCAACCCTGCCACATCATACATGCCTTTTCCACTATGCCCTTTGTATACATCTGTCGAGTTGATGTCATTAGTTCTTATCATTGGAACCCTCTGTTAGCACCTAATTTGAACCTCAGGCTAAAAGAAGGAAAACCAGGGTAACCTCAAACCACACTCAGCCTTGTAGCTAGCCATTCAATATACATTGAAGTATAACTGCAAACTGATTTTACTCTAGGTATAATAAACTTAGAATGTTTTATAGATTTTAAGGGTTGTAGGATCAGATGGGATTGGGCAGTTTGAAAATAGGGAATTAAATCAGAGATACAGGGTATTCTATGGGGCAAGGTAGGCAAGGATTTTAATAGCTTAGTTTAAATGATGATGGAATGTATAAGACTCGTGAGAAGCTGAAAAGGGAATAGGAGATGGATCCTTTTCAAATGGTAGAAAACATCAAAAACTGAATGATTTCCCAAGGGAGAGAATTATACAATGGATTCTACCTATCTATCCTGAAAACATTCAACTAGAGATATGAATGAATGACTGGAAAACATAACAATTAACAAATGATCACAAAGGAAATAACAGTGCTAAAATCCATACCACAGGGATCCCATAATTCAGTGTTGCATTTCTTTATTAATTCCCCACCAAACTGTTACAAATAGAGCGCAAAGCGTCCTTAGTAATTTCCAACTTATTCCTCACTTTATTCCCCCTTTACAAATGATTCAAAATTTACATTAAATAGACATAAATTGAGGGAAGTACGTCCAGAGAAGAAGGAGTCGTTTCACCAGCTCAGGAACCGAAATCTGGATATAGGAAAATACCAACAATCTGCTCCTGAAAATAAGGAGAAACAATATTTTTTGACCATCTAGAGAATTTTCTGTTGCTTAAATAGAGGATAAGAAAGACAAATTAGAACCATTTGTCCTTTTTATCATTATTTTCCTGCTGTAATGATCTCTGTGTTTATATTTAGCTCTCGGTCTTGACTATTTCTTTTCTTTTGTTGAAAATCCCTTTTATGTTGAGAAATGCCCTTTGGAACCAATAAAACTAAAATTTTTCCATTTAATGAAGAAAAGTCCCTTTTTGGGTGAAAAAGAGCAAGGAAATGATGGTGGGCCCGAATTGTGATCGTAAATCACAATCGCAAATCGACGGATGAGTGGAGCGGGAGCAGAGTGTCGGGAAATGCTGATTGCGATGGTGTGATGGCTTGTGAGCCATCCGATCGGGAGGGCAGATCGACGGTGGAGATGCCATCGGTGGGAGTCAATTGCATTGGAATTTTTCATGGGAGCGGGGACAAAGTTGGGAGCGCTACGAAGTTGTAATGCGATCAAGCAATTGCGATCAGATGTGGGTCGTCTGATCTCTAAGAAGATCAACGGTCCAGATGTGATCAGAAGTGGGTCAATCACATCGGAAGTTCAAAACTATGAGGTGCGATGAATCAGGGGAAAGGATTGCGATGATGCGATTGTGATCGGAGGGATCAGAGATGGTTTAATCACATTGGAGGAAAGGGGATTACAATGAAAAAATTCAAATTTATATGGTAAAGCTACAATGTCTAAGGGACAAATGAGAAAAGTGGGTTTATGAATGTGGAAGGATCATATCACTTCCTAAGTGGTTGTAGGATCAGATGGGGTTGGGCAGCTTGAAACTAGGGAATTAAATCAGAGATACAGGGTATTCTATGGGGCAAGGTAGGCAGGGATTTTAACAACTTAGTTTAAATGATGAGGGAATGTATAAGACCGGTGAGAAGCTGAAAAGGGCATAGGAGATGGATCCTTTTCAAACAGCATAAAACATCAAAAATTGAATGATTTCCCAAGGCAGAGCATTATACAATGGATTCTACCTATCTATCCTGAAACAATTCAACTAGAGATATGAATTAATTACTGGCAAACATAACAATTAACAAATTATCACAAAGGAAAGAACAGTGCTAAAATCCATACCACGGGTATCCCATAAATCACTGCTGCATTTCTTTATTAATTCCCTACCAAACTGTTACAAATGGAGTGCAAAGCGTCCTCAGTGATTTCCAAATTATTCCTCACTTTATTCCCCCTTTACAAAGGATTCAAAAGTTACATTAAATAGACATAAATTGAGGGGAGTAGGTCCATAGAAGAAGGATTTGTTTCACCAGCTCAGGAACCGAAATATTGATATAAGAAAAGACCAACAATTTTCTCTTGAAAAGAAGGAGAAACAATACGTTTTGACCATCTGGAGAATTTGCAGTTGCTCAAACAGAGGAGAAGAAAGAAAAATTTGGAACCATTTCTCCCTTTTATCATTACTGTTGTGCTATAATGATCTCTATGTTTACATTTAGCTCTCGGCCTTGGCTATTTCTTTTCTTTTGTTGAAAATCCCTTTTATGCTGAGAAATGCCCTTTGGAACCAATAAAACTGAAATTTTTCCATTTAATGAAGAAAATTCCCTTTTTGGGTGAAAAAGAGCAAGGGAAAGGATGGTGGGCCCGAATTGCGATCGTAAATCGCAATCGCAAATCAGCGGATGAGTGGAGCAGGAGCAGAGTGTCGGGAAATGCCGATTGCGATGGTGCGATGGATTGTGAGCCATCCGATTAGGAGGGCAGATCGACGATGGAGATGCCATTAGTGGGAGTCAATCGCATTGGAAGTTGTCATGGGAGTGGGGACAAAGTTGGGAGCGCTGTGAATTTGGAATGAGATCAAGCGATTGCGATCAGATGTGGGCCATCAGATCGCTAAGAAGATCAACAGTCCAGATGTGATCGGAGGTGGGTCAATCGCATCAGCAGTTCAAAACTATGCGATGCGATGAATCAGGGGAAAGGATTGTGATGATGTGATTGAAATCGGAGGGATTGGAGATGGTTTAATCACATCGGAGGAAAGGGGATTATATTGAAAAACTTCAAAATTATATGAAAAGGTAAAGTTACAAATTGTAAGGGACAAATGAGAGGGGAATCAGCAAGTTTCACATGAGGGAAAACTGATGAAAGACCACTACCATCAATGAATCCATGACCTAATGGAATGGTGAAGATTTATGATATGGGACTCATAATATGCAAATGAAAAAGACTAAGTTTGATCACTAATGGAATTATGACAAGACTAACACTAACACCCTCTAAATGTGCAACTTCTCCTCTGAGTGGGCTCCTCATTACCACATCACTCTAATAACAAAATCCTAGTAGGATTTCACCCAACACCACAAAAAATCATTGGTGTAGGGGCACCAGGGTGACATCATCAACATTTATATTTGGGTTGATGTCACAACCTCCACATGGCTCCACTTTGGGAGTGCCACCTATTTTTAGGCCACTTCTCCCCCACAAAACCCCAAATCTATGTGACACATATCTTACCTCGAAGTTGACATGTCACTCTGAGGCCACATTTTCTGCCATGTTATCCATGGGTCCCACTAGGTCCTTCATTGTGTGGTAATATGTATTTTTTAGTTATAAACTATAACATAGGGGTCCTCCACCTAGATACATCAAACACCTAGCAAGTAGCCCCACCACATGATGTCATCCTAGTAATAAAACCCTTGTGGGATCATCTTGGACTCCCTTCAAAACCAATGGGGTCACTTTTCTAGGAGAACAAAATTTTTGTTACTTGATTGCTTTACTTCCCATCCATTGTAGAGACCTCCATAGAACTTGGACGTAGTGCCTATTCACATGGTGCCTAAATCTTGAGCCTCCTTACTCCTCCATGCCCTAAATTTCCAACCCCCATGTTGGGGCTTGCTGGGGCCTTTGTTTTGAAAAAGGAACAGTTTTGAGTTGCAGAGAACAAGTGGTAGAGCGTAATCTCAATAGACAAGAAAATTTCACATTTGTGGATAGTCGGAATATAGATGGTGCATAAGCTACTGAAAACAGAACAGATGGTAGGTATGGGAGACAAATAAAATCAGCAGGACTCCCAGTAATCAAGAAGAAGCGACAAATAGTAGAGGAGAAAAAGAAGAAAGACTAGCAGTCATGTTGGCAGAAGAAGAAATAGGCAATCAACCAGCGTAGAGAAAGGAGTTAGTTTGGAAGAGGGCTAAGGGAGAGAGCCATAGGAGAGCTCTATTATATCTCTATTGTACTGAACCACCCTGTAATAGACTCCGCAGAGTGATGTAATTCATTTGATAATGATAATTAAATATGGTTCTTGTTGTGTTTGATGTTCTGAGTTAAGTGTTAATTGGTTGCTTATTATGAATGTATGCCCTTTTTTAAATTATAAATCAACATCCTAAATATGCTTAACTAGAAATATCTTATACAAAGTAGCGATATCTGTTTGTTGTTCCAAGTTCCTTTAGTCACTCTTCATGGTTGTAATAGGTTGATACTTGATCTGTCTCCTAAACTTACTAAGGTCACATCATGCCTCGGGTGAGACGCTCAGCACCTTTGAGTAGGGTGAAAATGTTGGCATTGTTATAGACTACTACAGACACCTTGTTTGCCTATATCATGAACCTGGGCCTTACTCAGAGACATCTTTTTTCGCCAGCAAATGGTTCTGTTGCCAGGACCTGAAAATTCATTTAGGAGCTAGATCATGGTATCATTGATATATGAGAGAGAACTACGAAGCTAGTGGGATAACCACTTAGATCAGTTCATATCGTAGCAAGTGGAGTTGTGACTGTAGAGGGAGAAAACTGTCAAACACCAGGTCCTATTTTTTGAATCTGTAATTGACCTGTATCAAAATTTTTTGGGGAAAGTTTCTAGAAGAACTTTATAATTTGTTGTGGAGACTACAATTCAAGTCACTTCAAGCAGGGTCACATAGGGTCTGTCACAAGTGGACGCATGTGAACCTAGTAGCACTCCAATAGTTAGACGTCGGTTTGATCCGAGTTGTAGATTTTTGGGTACAATCTACCTTGGAAGGATACATTGTATAATTTGCAGCTGAGTGTTACCAATTCTTTTCAAAAGAAGAAGACGTATTCAGATCCAGATTTCAAGGAGAATTGTTGAAGGAAATTCCGTTGTGGATCAAAGCTTTAATAGTGGATGAGGGTTTGACAGAATTTCAAAAGTCTCAGATGGAGACTTAAACCTCCAGTACTGGGGGAAGGAGCCGAGGGAGAGATGCTACATGTAAGTTAGAAGGGGTAATATGGATATGGATGCTGAAACCTCCAGTAGATTGAGAGAGAGACGAGCACATTGGAGGGCGCAGATTGCTGAGAAGTGGCAGAAATGAGTGAGGAAGGAGTTTTAGATGCAGAAAAGTAGTCGATAGGACAAGGAGAAGGTGCCGCATATGAAAAAGGAAATGGACTATCAGATGGGATCCCAAGAAATAGGAGGGACCATCAATGGCATTATGCAAGTGTATAGGAGCCCAGCCAGATGAGAAAATGGAGAAAATTCCAACGTGGAGGACACGCGCCTTGAGGAGATATCCGATGTGGAGTTGTATGTTTCAATGGAGAAACTGTTTCAA
This sequence comes from Pinus albicaulis, assembly GCA_034641835.2. NCBI lineage: Eukaryota > Viridiplantae > Streptophyta > Pinopsida > Pinales > Pinaceae > Pinus > Pinus albicaulis. Next base: position 1,549,496,152 of record CM076578.1, on the reverse strand, counting down.
GAGAAGTCGGCACCCATAATTCAAGGTAACTATATTCCCCAAAGTTCAAGTAGCTCTAGTCCCAACCTTGCTATGGTACTCTATCAGCCACTAAGTAAAGTTTTTTTTAAGTTATGAGAATTTAGAAAGTTGAATAGTGTTAAGTCTTTAGTACACATATCTACTAGCTATAGTGCTAGTAATAAAGTTTTACAGCTAGGAATTAGAGGTTTTATTTTAGCACCACCGATATAATAAATATGGCAGGATCGTTTACCCAATACCCAGAATTCTCTGGGAGGGTCAATGATGATGTGGAGCAACACTATTATCTATGCGAAGCAATATGGAGGTCTCGACAGACACCAGAGGCAATTAAGTTGATTGAGTTCTAAACTACTCTAAGAGATAGAGCTCTTCGTTGGTTCATTAAATGGTCTGAAGCTCATCTAAAGCTAGTGATAGATGATGTAAAGAAATAATTTGTCAAAGAATTTAACTTACCTTAGAAAGATCAGTAAGGATTATCTGAGATGTGGGAGATTAAACAAGGAGAAGGTGAAATGGCATGGGACCTCATGAGGAGGTTTAAGGATGCGATTGGGAAACTGAGTTACCCAATTAATCTGAATCATCAGCAAGATTGGTTTATTAAAGCACTTCTTCCATTGATAAGAACTATACTGACATAACAAAATATTGATACCTTACAATATTCCCTGGAGCAAACTATGAAGATAGAGGTTATGGCGAGGTGTATGCAAGAATTCAGAGGAGGAGAAGCAGCTCAAGACCCTTGCATATTGGGGCTACAACATCAAATAGATAGTTTAACGCAGAATTTGAAGGACATTCAGCTGATACCACCTGCAAGGCCCAATGTGTGGTGCACCCATTGTCTAATGGAGGGACACATGGCCACATAATGCCTGAGGTTGCAGGGGTATAATGCGGGAGCTTCAATAACAGGGACACAAGGGAGTCCACCAGTTGGGGGAGTTGCGCAGATAAACACTTAGGGAATATACTAGCCACAACCCCACTTTCCAGTGTTCCCTGATCAGCAAAATCAGACCGCAATTGAATACTCGAAATATGTAAAGGCATTGGTCATCCTCCACAACTATGCTCAATTTTGCAGAAGTACTCCAACATTCCAAACAATACATATCATGAGTTCTATGCTTCCACAATGCATAATACAGAGGAGTGTAGAGCCTTTGATGTGCTGGCAGAACAATTGGACAAACCATCTTATAGAGTGAATGAGGCTTCAAGAGGACGAGGAGGAGGAATGAGAGGAGGAAGAATTGAAGGAAGAGGATGGTCTAATAAGTTGCTACAACTATGATCAAGAAGGACACGTAGCAAGAGAATGTCCGCTACCGAGAAGACCGTGGTGCTCTTAGTGCAGAGTCAATAAACACACAACTGAATATTTTCCAGAATTAATTATGAGGTGGGAGGAAAGACCTAGACAGAGAGGAGTGAATCTGGTGAATGCAAAACCAAGAATATTAGAGGCTTAGGCTATGAAAAATCTATCCATGGTAACCCAGGGAGGAAAGAGAATAGGGGAGCATACACAAAATATAGACCCAATAAAGTTGATCAAGACAACATCTCCAAAGCCCATTTTGAGACTAGATAGAAAAAAGAAATATTTTAAGGAGGAAGTGGAAACATTTTCCCAAATCAGGGGGAGTAGAGGCATTGAGCTTCTACAGCTGATTGTAGAAAAAGTTAAGAAGACCCATACAAGTACAATGATTGAGGAATAGTTCTGATTATTTTTTGAAATTGTAACCAATGCACCAATGCTCAAACAACTAAAGAAATATCTAGAGATGGTGGTGCAGGAAAACGAAGAACCGAAAGGGTCAATAGATTCAACCCATAAATACATAAGGAGGATAAAAAGAAATAAGAGAAGAGTAGAAAAGGAATTCCATGTGAATACTCAAGTTGCGGTATTTCAAATCAAGGAAACCATGCTCGACCTAGGATCATATGTCAACATTCTACCAAGAAAGACGTGGGAAGCACTGGGGAGGCCAAAGTTGACATACCAATACAGTTGTCCATGGCAAATAAATACTGCATTTTTCCCATAAGAAGGCTAGAAGAGGTCGAGGTTGACATTGCAAGAGTGAATACATACAAAGAATTTGAGGTGATAGATATCATGGGGGATAAGGATTCCTGTCCTGCATTGTTGGGGATAGATTGGGCTTTTGAGAGCTATGCAATGATCGACTTGAATGAGGAACTGATGATATTTGAATACGGGGAAGTCAGGGTCACTCAACCCCTTAACCCATATCACGGACTCCGATATACACAAACTATTGAAAAAAAAGAGGACGCTCAACTTCCTGATCATATTTATCAGATGACAGCAGGGAGGAGAGAAGACTATATCAATCCAACAATGGGAGGGACCGTAAGATGGAGAAGCATTCAGAGTTTATACTTGGGCTCAGAAATATCTTAGGATGATTGGCAGCGGGGAGGATACGAGTCTAATACAAGAAGATGTGCTAACATCCAAGGAGTCAACTAGATTGGAGCCGAGGTAAGAGGATATCTGACTCTATCAGATATGAAAGATGTAAATACATTTATTGCAAAAGTAGAAGAAAGCTTACCCATAGAACATACAGTCCCTCTTAGGGATGTAGCCCTACAATCCACATTGGCGAGAGGGTGGAGAAACCATCGCAACTCACTTCCAATATGGGAAGACATTGCAATAGCAATAAGAGCTAGATTCGAATAAGATGCACGACCACAATTCACTGAAAAATACAAAGGAGATTCTGACCCACGAAGTATTTTGAAAATTGTGAGTATAACTAGAAGAATGCAGGGCATGCAGAATATCTATGGATGCACAATTTTATACATTCACTAGATACAATTCCACAGGCTGGGTACATAACCGAAGAAAATAAGAGAGGAACTGGCACCTGGAAATTAGATGCAAAAAAGTTTACGCAATGTTTTTCTTTTGAAGGAAAAACAAAATTGGTTACACAGGCACTACGAGCCATCAAAAGAGTACTATTGTTTCCAGAAATTCAAGAAGACAAAGAGCAACCACTCTCAGAGAAAATTATCAAACAATCAGTAGCATGCAAACGAATAGATAGTGAGATGGTGACAATGATCTAGAGAATCTCTGACACTTATACTTTGAAGAGAAAGAAGGGGAGTGGGATATACAAGAAGAACCTACAATAGAGGGACTACCTATGCTACTCTTGACGACCAAGAAGCTAAACATTGGAACCCCAGAGAAACCCAAAATAGCGTCCATTGGCGACTACCGGAACATAAAAACGACCAAGGATATCTTTGACCTTTTATAGGAATATGAAGATTCATTCCCATCCTCAGTAACGGAGCTAAAGGGGATAAAAGGGGAGATGGGGGAAATGCGCATAGTATTGACCTTACTGTCTAAATCCAAGTGTAAAGGAGAAATTTAAGGAAAAAATAGATAAAATGTTGAAAGAAAGACTAATTTTTACAGTAGAAGAAGAAGAGTGGGTCAGTCCCATTGCCATACAAAGAAAAAAGGAGAAATATGAGATTAGAGTATGTGTTTATTACAGAAGCCTCAATAACGCATGCATACACGATTCATTTCCCACTCCGTTTAGTGATGAGGTGTTCGCCAATGTGGTAGAAAATGAAGCCTATTCATTCACAAATGGTTTCTCACGATATCGTCAAGTGAGAATAGTCGATGGAGAAAAGAAGATGACCACTTTTACAACCAAATGGGGATCATTCGCATACCATGTCATGCCATTTGGAATAAAGAATGTGCCAATGGTGTTTTCACGAATTGTGATAGCAGCATTTCGGGAATATATCCACAAGTTTCTTGAGGTTTACATGGATGATTGGAAAATTTACAGCTTACTAAAAAATCATTCAACCTTAATAAGGATATATATATTAATAGTATAGTCCCTTATTGTTGTTATTGTAACCCCCTTATTTTTATTATTATACCCTTGTAACCCCATATTGTTATTATTGTGACCTTAAATTATTATTGTTAGGTCAGCTAGGATTACATTGTGGCCCCATGGACTCCTATATATATAGAAAGGAGGTTTTTTAATTTGAATCATCCAAGAATTTTTCATTCATGTAATGTGTTGGAGGTTTCCCCCTCGAAGTGGCTTATTTCTAAGGCGTTGATATCTCTTTCCTTCTCTTTTTGGAGCTGGTTTCACAACATTTAGTATCAGAGCTTTGAGATTATAGGGTTTCGCTGCTCCAAATAGGTCATTGTGGCGTTTTTGCTATAACATTTTTTCTACGAAGGTTTAGAATATGAATATTTTAAAGTGCGAAGCAAAAATCCCGAGGAAAGTCATCCCAAACTTTCAGATCTTGGTTCACAATATTTTCATAGATATGATCTATGCAAGTTAGGTCATTTTGAAGGTGCCTGAATTTAACCTAAATAGTTCATCGTGGTATTTTCGTAATAAGCTTTTTTCTACGAAGGTTCAGAAGATGAAAATTTTAGAGTGCGAAGCCGCAATCCTGACAAACATCAGTGCACAATTTCAGATATTGGTTCGCAATATTTTGGGAGATATGATTTGTGGAAGTTAAGGCTTTTTGAGGCTTCTGAATTTCATCTGAAAGAGGTGATCGTGGGAAAATATTCATAGCTCTCTCTCTGAGCATCTAATTGGAATGATGTAAAAAGTGGTCGCAAGTAAATGGACTGTAGTTTTGGATCTATCAATTTCAGAGCCAAAGGAGGAAACAATGACACGTGGAAATTCGTACAAGTTCACTCTACTGAACCAGTCCAAAATTGGGTCATTGTGGGAGATTGGACATAACTTTGTCTTGAAGAATCCAAATTAGATCAGACCTGTGGAATTTGAAAGAACCTTTAGAGGGCTACTATAGGGATGGATTTTAGATATTTAGGATCCGAAATTATAGAGATAATTCAATTTCAATTTCGAGCTCCTCAAAAGCAAGTAAAAGGTGTGTATTTTTTTTCCGAATTGCATAAGTCTTGTTTGAAGAATCAAGTTGAATTGATTCCAAGGGAATACTATAGAATAGATATCATTATTGGATTCTAAAATGGCCTCTAAGAATAATTCAACACCCATTAAGCCTTTAGAAAGCTCCACTATGACTCATGAAGACAAAGAATGGCAACATGACATATCAAAATTACAAGAGAAAGTGAAACAAATTTCTCTCTCGCAAAGAGCAACAAAAAATGACATGGAAGTTTTGAAGAAAGGCGTCAAAAATAAGATGGATGGTTTGAAGAAAAGTGCGGAATCTAAGATGGATGGTTTGAAGAATGGCATGTAATCTAAGATAGATGGCATGGAATCTAAAATAGATGGCATGGAATCTAAGATGGATGACATGGAAGCTAATATCGATGAGAAAATGGAAAACATGAAGAATGATCTAAAAGTAGACATAGAAGGTTTGACAAAGTTGATACAAGAAATGTTTCCTAATGGTGAAAAGATAGTAGAGGAAACTCATGATGAGAACAAAATAAATGTTAATCATGATTTCATAAAATGTAATGTTGGCGGGAAGAACCACCATATTCCAAAAATGGATATGAGGAAGTTTGATGGAAAGGATCCTGTAACATGGATACTACAGATGGAGCAATATTTTGATCTCCATAACGTGCAAAACACACAAAAGGTACGCATTGCAACTTACATTTAGAACAAAATACATTTGTATGGTATCAATGGCTTTGCTCCCGTAAAAAAATTGTCACTTGGTCAATTTTTACGGAGGAAATGATAGCACATTATGAGGATACAAAGAGCAACACCTTCTTTAGCCAATTGATAAATCTCAAACAAAAGGGTTTAATGGGGGAGCACATTGGGGACTTCCAAAATTTGAATATAAGGGTAACTGATATTTCAGAGGAACACGAGATTGATATTTTCATAAGTACTTTAAAGGATAACATCCAACATGAAGTTTGCGTTTTGGAACCTGATTCATTGGAGAAGGCATTCAGGTTGGTAAGAAAATTTGAATGTAAAATTATGGCGATAAGGAAGCCTACCACTCACTTATATAAAGAGGGAAGTGTTGCTACTCCTATATTTCCACAACCTACAAGGTTGACACCACAACAATTGGAAGAAAAAAGAGAAAAAGGGCTTTGCTATAGCTGTGATAGCAAATACACTAAAGGGCATAAGTGTGTTGAGAAGAAATTATTTTACATAGACTGTGAAGAGGAAGAAGAAAATGAACAAGAAGAGGATATACACCAGGAACCAACCCAGGAAGAGGAAGAAATGAGTCCAGCCATATCATGTAATGCATTGGTAGGAATTACCACTCCTCAAACTCTTAAGATAGAAGGACATATCAAGAAGAAAAAGGTAATAGTGTTGATTTATTCAGGTAGTACCCATAATTTTATTCATTGTAAGGTAGCCAAGGAATTGAAATTTTTCCTATACCTAGTACCAAAATGTCAAGTGATGGTTGCAAATGGGGGAACTTTAAATTTTTATGGAAAAATCCATAATATCAAGCTAACCATGGGGGAATATGTATTGAATATTCCAATGCTTTCCATTTCTATGGGAGGTGTTGATGTTGTACTAGGTGTACAATGGTTACAATATTTGGGGATGATAGCTTTTAATTTTCAAATACTTTACTTCAATTTTTTTTTAGAAGGAAAGGAAGTGGAATTACGGAGTATTGCATGGAAGCCGAGAAAGATAATAAGCTCTAATGTCATGAAAAAGCTTCTAAGTAAATAACAATGAGGCATAATTTCACAATTATGCTCACTAGAAATTCCAACATCAAAATCATCTATTTCTGCAGATCTCCAAAAAGTCTTGGACAATCATTCCAAGTGGGAAACTCCAAAAGGACTCCCACCTATTCGTGATCATGATCATGATATTCATTTGATTGTAGGAATTTTTCCTCCAAACATTAGGCCTTATAGATATCCTTATGTCCAAAACAACGAAATTGAATGTATGATTGGAGAAATGTTACAGGCGGGTATAATTCAACCTAGTCAAAGTTCTTTCTCTGCTCCTGTAGTATTGGTACACATGAAGGATGGATCATGGCGCATGTGTCCAGATTATAGGGAGCTCAATAAGCTCACCATTAAAGATAAATTTCCCATTCCTGTGATTGATGAATTATTGGATGAATTACATGGAGCAATTTATTTTACCAAATTGGATCTTCGTTCAAGGTATCATCAAATTAGAATGAAGACTAAAGATATTCCGAAAATAGCATTTTGAACTCATGAGGGTCATTATGAATTTTTGGTCATTTCTTTTGTCCTTACCAATGCACCTTCTACATTTCAAGGGTTGATGAATTCCATTTTCAAACCCTTCCTTAGAAAATTTGTGCTAGTATTGTTTGATGATATACAAATCTACAACAGGTCTTGGAAGGATCATGTTCAACATGTTGACACAGAGCTCAAACTATTGCAAGAGAAATAATTATATGAAAAAACATCCAAATGTTTCTTTGGAGTAGAAGAGGTGGAATATATTGGTCATATTGTATCTCACGAGGGTGTTAAGGTAGACCCTAACAAAATTAAAGCCATTAAGGAATGGAAAGTCCCCACAACCTTAAAGCAGTTGCAAGGATTTCTCGGGTTAACAGGGTATTATCAAAAGTTTGTTAATAATTATGGGAGAATAACAGCACCTCTAACAACATTATTGAAGAAATATGCATTTTCATGGACTCCTGAAGCAACTAAGGCCTTTGAACATCTTAAAGAGGCAATTTGCCTAGCACCAGTCTTAGCTACACCAAAATTCATAAAAACCTTTATTGCGGAATGTGATGCCTCTGGAAATGGAATTCGTGTTGTTTAAATGCAAGAAGGAAGACCCATTGCTTTTGAAAGTCGTCCAATCAAAGGAAAGTATTTAAAGAAACCTATTTATGAGAAGGAAATGTTAGAAATACTGTATGCACTAAATAAATGGAGAACTTACCTAATGGGAAGACACTTCATGGTAAAAACTGACCATGATAGTCTTAAACACTTTTTGGAACAAAGACTATCTTCAGAAGAGTAGTAAAAATGGGTCACAAAGATGTTGGGTTATGACTTTGAAATAATATAAAAAAAAGGGAAGCTAAATGTTGTTGCAGATGCACTCTCAAGAGAGAATGAAGAGGTGGAAGCATTGCTTTGTGCCATTTCTATTATCCAACCAGTTTGGATAACTGAAGCAAGAGATGAATCGAAGAAGGACAAAGACGTGTGGACACTCATTCAAAAGTTGCAGCAAGATCCTAGTACATCTTATACATCTAGTTGGAAAAATGATTCCTTATGGTACAAAGATCGCTTATATATTTGTAAGAATTCCCAACTAAAACAAAAGATTCTTTTGGAATTGCACACTTCTCCTTTAGGAGGATACTCAGGATTTTTAAAAACTTACCACAGGGTGAAAAAAGAATTTTTTTGGGATGGCCTTAAATCTGATATTCAAAATTTTTTGGTGGAATGTTTGGTTTTCCAGCAGAATAAAGTTGAGACAATTAAGACCCCAGGTCTTCTATAACCTTTATCCATTCCAAGTCAAAATTGGGAGGAGATTTTAATGGATTTTATCACAAGTTTACCTAATTTCGGAGAAAAGAGTGTCATCATGGTGGTAGTTGATAAACTTACCAAGTATGCACACTTTTGTGCATTACCTCATCCATTTAAATTAAGTACAGTTGCTACTACATTTATGGACACAATTCAAAAGCTACATGGAAACCCAAGGGTTATTGTGAGTGACAAAGATCCCATTTTTACTGGAAATTTTTGGACGAAGTTATTTTCTTGTTTGGGTACTCAATTAGCTGATAGCTCATCTTATCATACTCAATCCGATGGTCAAACTGAGATAGTAAATAAATGCTTCGAAGTATATCTTCGTTGTTTTTTATCTGATAAACAAAGACAATGGGTCAAGTAGTTAACTCTAGCTAAATGGTGGTATAACACTTCCTTCCATACTACATCAAAAATGACCCCATTTATGGAACTTTATGGATATCATCCAGCATCCATCACATCATATTTAAGAGAAAATTTGAAGGTTCAAGTAGTGGAAGATCACCTCGAGCATCAACAAGAAGTTCTCCAACTCTTAAAGGACAACCTGAGTTTGGCACAAAATCGAATGAAACAACAAGCATATCAACATCGCAGTGAGAGAAGTTTTGATGTAGAAGACTGGGTATTTTTACGGCTACAACCATACAAACAAATGTCCCTCAAGCAAGCTAAGAAGGATAATAAATTATCGCCAAAGTACTATTGTCCTTACAAGGTGTTGCAAAATATTGGTACTATGGCATACAAATTGGAGCTTCCTTCTTCTTCACCAGTGCATCCAATTTTCCATCTTTCATGCTTAAAGAAGGTTATAGGTGAAAATCTTCCAGTTCAAACAATATTTCCAGAAATTGATGAGGAAGGAAAAATCATATTGGAACCTGAAGCGGTCATGGAAACAAGAACTCGACAACTACAGAATCAATCAATTTCTGAGTATCTCATCAAGTGGAAGAACTTACCCATTGAAGATTTTACATGGGAGTATGAGAGTTTTATACAGAAGCACCCAGAGCTACTCAAGCGTTGAGGACAACACTTTTTTGAAGGATAGGGGCATGTTAGGTCCCTATGTTACTAGTATAGTCCCTTATTGTTGTTAGTGTAATCCCCTTATTATTATTATTATTGTACCCTTGTAACCCCCATATTGTTATTATTGTGCCCTTAAATTATTATTGTTAGGTTGGCTAGGATTACATTGTGGCTCCATGGACTCCTATATATAGAAAGGAGGTTTTTCAATTTGAATCATCCACGAATTGTTCATTCATGTAATTTATTGTAGGTTTCCCCCTCGAAGTGGCTTATTTCTAAGGCATTGATATCTCTTTTCTTATATTTTTGGAGCTAGTTTCACAACAAGATAATGTTTGACAGATGCATACAATTCCAAATCTCCCTCAATCTCAAGAGATGCATCTTTGCAGTACCTTTTGGGACGCTGCTAGGACATGTTTTTTGTAAATAGGGTGTGTGTGTGGATCCAACAAAAGTAGAAATAATTATTAACATAGAAGCACCTGAAAATGTGAAACAATTAAGATCATACTCGTGCATACCAGGTACTACATAAGATTCATCTGCAACTACGCAAAGATAACAACACCATTTGAATTTTTTTTTGGAAGTCAGAGCAATTCAGTTAGACTGATGAATGCACTAATACCCTCAATACATTGAAAGAAAAGCTAGCAACTGCACCCATATTTGTTCATCCTAACTGGGAAAAAAAATTCCATGTCCATATTGACGCTTCCTGCATTGCATTAGGAGTAGTGTAAGCTCATCCAGGAGAAACTTTAGTTGATCATATAGTATATTTTACAAGCAGGAAGTTGTCGATGGCTGAAAGGAACTACACAACAATAGAACGCTAAGCTCTTGCGATGGTGTATTCCCTTCAGATGTTTCGCCATTACCTACTGGGAGGTACGTTCAAATTCTTCACGAACCACTCAACGTTGAAGTACCTGGTCAACAAGCCCATGTTTAAAGGAAGGATCTGCAGATGGCTCCTACTGTTCTGGGAGTTTACCTTTGAAGTGATAGTGAAACTAGGAAGGTTAAACGTGGTCCTTGACTGTTTATCAAGGTTGGAAAATAGAGAGAATGGGGGATCCCTGGATGAAAAACTTCTGAATGTTGATCTCTTCATAGTAAAATCCATCCCAGACTATTTGGAACAGATAACAGTTTATCTGGCAACAGGATAGTGCCTGACTGAATACACAACAAATCAAAGAAGAAATTTGGTAGTGAAAGAAGATGAGTATCAATTGATAGCAGGACAACTATATAATATGGGGTTAGACCAGGTCTTGCAGAGATGTACCATGGACCATGAACGAGAGGATATATTGCAGGAGTGTCATTGCGGAGTGGTGGGGGGCCATTTGTAAAGAAATGTGATGTCTTCCAAAGAATGGGACATCCATCACACCGAGATGAACTGCCACCTCAACCTGTAAGAGCACTGAAGACATTTTAAAAATGGGTTTTTTATTTCATAGGTCCAATCGCACCCATGGCAAGACATTCATAGGAAAGCTACATAATTACCACAACTGATTATCTTACCAGACGGGCTAAAGTAGCACCAGTGAAAGATTGCACAACAGACACAGTAGCGAGGTTCACTTTTGAAAATATCATTAGCATATTTGGCTTCCATGAAATTTTAACCAGTGATCAAGGTACAGGCTTCATAAATACAACAATCAAGTCTCTGTTAGATAATTTTTTGCTGCAACATCATAAGAGAAGTCCGTACGATCCTCAGGAAAATGGAATAGTTGAAGCATTTAATAATATCTTAGAAAAAGGACTGACCAAGGTATGCAATGCCAATCGGATGACTGGGATGAGTGCATACCAACAACATTATGGGCATATAGTACAAATGTAAAAATATTTCACAATAAGACTCCTTTCGAACTGGTGTATGGGAGAGAAGCGGTGGTACCTGCTGAATTTATCATACCAAGTCTATTAATTGCTTCAACAATACATTTGACAGAGGAAGACTCAATCAAGGAATGTCTCCATGTGGTATAAGAGCTTGAAGAAGATATATTTCTGGCGTAATTCCATAAAAAGGTCAAAAAAGAAAGCCAAAATTCTTGGCATGAGCGTCATATCAAACATAAAAGCTTGGCAATCGGAGGGAAATTTTTTTTGTACGACAAGAAATTTCAAAAGTTCTCAGAAAAACTCAGAATGCACTAGATGGGACCATACCATGTCATTGAAATTCAAGATTCAGGATCAATTTGGTTGGCACAACTAGATGACCAAGTATTACAAGGATGGATGAATGGTGCATGCCTGAAGCCTTATCATGAGTAATTTTCATCATTTACTTTCCAAATAACTCTCGTAACCAAGAGTAGTCCATAGGGTAGAATAGAAATAGATTGAATCAATAAATCTTTCACACCTGAGAAGAGAATAGAATAGGAATCACAACAAAGAAAATAATTACAGTAACACAGAGAAAAATCCACCTATAGCGATGCGGATATCACATCACAACTAATTGTGGTTGGGGGGGGGGGGGGTATTATCTAAAGCGTCATCCGTGTTAGAAAGACAAGTGTATCAAACATCATTCTATCATAATAACCCATCATACCGATGTTAGTCCATAGGATCACCTGGATTTGCGAATTAAATGCCATAATTAGTAACAACCATACCGTCAGAAATTTTCCATATTAATCCATAATCATTACCCATCATGTCTACCTAAATCTTGAAGACACAGTCAACAATGTCATTATACACCTCACCATGGTAAATAATCGCACGATTATAGCTGCGAGAGAGACATACAAATTAATTAGTTATGGGATCTTATCAACCTAATTCATGTGGGTTACATTACTTAACCCACATGAAAGAAGAAAGCACGAGAATTCCAGAAAATTCCGAGTTAGAACAAGAAACAACTGCAACAACAAGTGAAATTTCATGAGAGGAATTTCAAAGAGGTAGTCCAGTAGCAGGAATTAATAGAAAGAGATCAGGGATAGCACTCCAAGTATATAGAAGAAGGACGAATATGACAAAGGTAGCAAGAGAAGTCTTCAAGCCTGAGATCAATGAGAGAATTCAGAAGATGGAATCGTTAGTTGGAAAGTATGAAAATGCATCGCTGATTGACATAGATTTCACAGATTCATACCAAATTCCAGCTATGAAGAGGTAGGTATACATAGAGAATTATGCTACAGAAGGAGGAGGGGAAGCAGTAAGAATGAATCTGGAGTTTAGAGGTATCCAAAAATCAACAATACTAAACCTCAGGAACCTCCCAGTGCTTGGAACAATGAGAGCTGCAATGAAATGTAATAAATTCCCGCTGAGTAGAATCTAGAATGGATCACTGTGGCTAGGGCAGGAAATATCTATACATGCAAAGGATATCAACAGGCTCACGGGACTATCAGCAGAAGGGAAGGATGTTTCTATGTCATTTCAAAATGTGTCTAAGAGAGTAAAGAAGGTGAGAGACTTGATTACTATAAGAAATACGAGACTAGAAGAGGAGGGAAGGGGGTGAAGATAGACCTCATCAAAAATCCAATAGTAAAATTTCCTGTTACCTAATAGCAGGTAAGAAGATGAGGCACTATTCCAAAGGCGAATGTACCCTCGACACCATTTCAATTGCGGAACACTACCTCTAGGGAACCCAGCTAAACTGGTGTACATTTCTACTAAACGAACTATTTGAGGCCTCTGAAGGTAACTACATAAGAGCCACAGGGTTCATTTATGGCTAGTTCATAATGGCATTTGCGATGTGGAAATGAACCCACCCGGGGGTAAGATAGCTTGCGAAAATCACAAATGACCATCCAATGGCAATGAATTTTATGCCTTTGAGGATCTCGGGAGATTCCAACACAAAGGAGGTAAATGAAGAGGCTTTCTCATTCTGGTATTAGCAGATGCAAGATGTGGTGGTGAGACACCAAAGGGTTGTGAGGAACCTGTTGGACAGATATTCCTCGCAGATATGGTTTGCGGTAATCCGCAACCAGACATACATCATACCCACTTGTGTGGATGAAACTAAGTTCAAAATGAGACCATTAAAGTTTCAGGTAGAAGAACATGCGTTCCACACTGAAGTCTGTTCATCGCGAGGAGTCAGAATGGAGATCAAAAGTGGAATACATCACTATTCATTCGAGGGCATACTGCCCAGAGCACTACTGGTGGAGACACCAAAGGAATCAATGCGTAGAGTTTCAAGACTACAGCTAAGACCTTTACTGGAGCAGTTAGACACAAGGGAAAACAACTTCAACTGGTTAATACAAACTCTCACAAGTGCTTCTCCTATGTTTCCCTCTTTTACAGATTTTCAATCTTTAAATTCTGCATCATCATCCATGATTACACCTCTCGTCACTACCCTACCTTCTACAATGTCCAATTCACCCTCAGCAACCACCGCAACTTCAATCCGTAAGAGTAAAGCACCTAAACCACCAGTAACTACCCCTAAGGATAAGAAAGTAAGAATTATGGTGCCTAGGAAAATATTTGACCTCACCAAGGAGGATCAGACCCAAACCATGGATACGGGAGTACCAATTCGAGAAGAGCCAGAGGTTGCTACCCAGGTCACCTCTGCGCTACCTTTGTTTGATCTATTCTCGGTTTTGAATATTAAACATCATCTACACCCCACACTCACACCTCTTCACCTCGCACTCACCATTCATCACCCCATACGTCATTTACTTCCAAAGACTAATCCACCTGCACTCCATCCACCTCAACAACTATCTCAGAACTAGTAAAGTTAAGAAACAAGACAAATGGATCCACTGAGGCAGAAGTTAACTCAAGTACGGCTATGGTACCTAAGGTTAACCAAACTTTGGTGGGGAAGGGAAATTTTGTGGAACTATAAGTTCAGGGAGGATCTTTTACTGCACACACAACGCCCTCGGAAAAAGAGTTGAACACATTTCAGCAAGACAACTTAATACTATAGCAGATTCAACCGACCACGAGTATGAATAACCCAAAAAGTTAGCAATCAAAACAAAACCAACTCGCATCACCGTATGAGCACTTAGCAAGACCAATAGCCAGCAGACAACCCCTTAAAGAAAGACCGTCAATCCACGACATGTCAAGCGCAGAGAGTATGCAGACCTGGGGGACTGAAAAACTATACAACTTCATTTAGAAAGCATCACAACAGGGAGAAGGGCTGCATAAAGACCTCTAATAGAGGTTTGAGCAGCAAAAACATCAGATCATTGCGCTTACTCAAGAGCGCAATCAACTGAAAGGGGAGAAGGAAAGTTTACAGGAACAACTAGACAAGGTAATAGATATCTTCAAGGACCTATGGCCAACAATAATTTCCTAGGATGGAAATACACCGAAGGACATGTCAACCTACTCCACACTCAAAAATTTTATCCAAATGCAAATGACATGTACACGTCTCAGAAAATAAAACCAAGAGCTCAAACAAGAACAAGTTGCAAGACCAACATTACTAGATCTTGCCGTGATATATGCTGAGAAGGTTACCGAGAAGCAGATGCAGGTAATCGGAATGTAGGAAACCCTGGGGACGACAGTCAGAGAAGCTTACAACCTACTCAAGCATTTAGCTTAATGTTCTAATTCATTTACCATGAAAGCCCAACCTATCTCAGCACACCTTTAGCAAATTTTGCAAGAGATCAAAGAGGCCATAGATCCCGTCAGCATAACCCAGCTCTACAACCAGGCGGAGGTATTGTTAACCAAAATACATAAGATAGAGGACCATTTTGCTGCCACAAGGTAGGTCCTCAGAGAGCTAAGCTAACCAATCAAGTAGACACCAGAGGCAACACAGTAGATGGCAGTTGAAGCCGAGATAAAAATCCAAGAATTATTCAACAAATTCCCGCAAGTAATAAGTGAAACCGAGGCTAAAAGAGTTGCCAGCAAAACCGACCAACTAATTAAGGAATGGTAATAAACAATTAATGAGTTCTCAGAACTCAAGTCTTGAGCATTGAGCAAGCTTCCTGAGTTGGGACCTTTTTTTTGGACAGAGCGAGGAAACAGAGAAGACATAGTCAACTGTAGAAGCAGACAAACCAATGGAAACCATAGAAACAGGAAAATATTGACACGTGATGAGTCAATAACATGTGGTCAGGGCCTGTTGGGGTCTGTTGGGGCCTTTGTTTTGAAAAAGGAATAATTTTGAGTTACGGAGAACAAGTGGCGGAGCACAATCACGATAAACAGGGAGTTTCCATGGTTGCAGATAGCTGGAAGATAGGTGGCGTGACAGTTGCTAAAACAACACAGATGGCATGTATGGGAGACAAAGACAATCAGTAGAACTCCCAGTAATAAAGAAGAAGAGGCATACAATGGATTAGGAAAAGAGGAAAGAGTGATAGTCACGTTGGTGGAAGAGAAAATAGCCAATCAACTAGTGTAGAGAAGGGAGTTAGTCCGGTAGAGGGATGAGGGAGAGAGCCGTAGGAGAGCTCTGTTAGATCTCTATTGTACTAAACCACCTTATAATAGACTCTGCATAGTTATGCAAGATGTTTGATAATGATAATGATATATGGTCCTTGATGTGTTTGATGTTCTGATTTAAGTGTTAATTGATTGCTTATTGTGAATGTATGCCCTATTTTAAGTTTTAATTCAGCATCCTCAATATTCTTAATGAGCAATATCTTATACAAAGTAGCAAGATCTATTTGATGTTCCAAGTTCCTTTAGTCACTCTTCATGGTTTTAATCAGTTGATACTTGATCTGTCTCCTAACCTTACTAAGGTCACGACATGCCTTGGGTGAGATGCTCTTCTCCTTGGAGTAGGGTGAAAATGCCGACATTGTGCTAGACTACTACAGACGCCTTGTTGGCCTCTATCCTCAACTGAGGTTTTGCTCAGAGACCTCCTTTTTTGCCAACACCCCATGGCATATATGTGTATATTGTTTGGGATTTTCACTTTCCTCAACCCTCGATCATGACACTTTATCACACACGGGGTGTCATGTGTAAAGGGTTGGTACCTTAATGCCTTAAGGCTGACCCCCCGCTCATTTCCATGTGAGTATATGTATGTATATATACATACTATTGTGAAGCTCTACATAGTTTTCCATCTTGAACTTTAAGGCCCTCGAGTGACTTGTGCATGTAAAAAATTCAAGTATTATTACAAGTATTTGCCTATATATTTCATACTCAAATCATTTAGGTGAAGTATATGCTTGAAATGGTCACAAGAACAAGCCCATTTCTGAGAAATTTCTCTAACAGCTAGTACCCCACTTTCACATAAGAATAATGGCATCCCTTGATGTTAACAACTTATCAGCACTATGGCTAGTGAGAAAAAATTAGTTCATCAAACATATAGGGATTTTCCATTTCCCATCAATTGTATAGGTATTATATTTACCCATTCACATAGAGATCAACATTCCCCAGCATTAATATAGGCATTGAATCGACATATTGGAAATATACATAACTTTCACATGCAACATATAAATTCTAGGGATTTAACTTGTCGCTGCATGCACCAACATTTTACAACCATGTAATATTTGTCAGAGCCATATAATTAACACATAATTCAATTCCACAAGTACATGATTCAATTTCATAGCTCTCAGCTACATACATGCAAATACAATAATGTCAATGGTCAAAATGAAGGTGTGAATTTTATTTTCCACCCGACCTTAGACTCACTGCAACCATAATTACTTTTAATAGTCAACCCAACCCCCCCCGCCAAAGCCACATCCATGATCTGAGGGGAATTTCTTCAATAGTTTCAACAAGAGGTCATATTGAGCAAAAAGAGGACAAGGATTACTTATAAAATTAGGTGGTTTATTAGCTCTTTAGAAAGCACCCTAAGTTTTTTCTCAGCCAATTCTTGGCAATAACTCATTCCAATTTTTCTCATAATTTCTTGAGCTCCTTCAGAAGACAATTCAGCTTCCCATGGAATTTTATTCCCTCCACTTTGTAGGTTTTTCCAGCACTTATCATATTCTTTTTCAAATAAAATACAACCCCAAAATTATTGTGGAAATTCCTTTTTATAATTTCTCAAGGGTGCATCTTCATTCTTCTCTTGGACTCTTCATGTCCCCCTTCCTCCTTAAATCATGAATATGTGGTTCCACTCTTCATTCCATTACATTAAAATATATTCAGTTATAATTCAAAGTGTTATTTCATTACAAAAATCAGGGGAAAAGCATACTAGGGGTGTCACACCAATGCTATGTTTCTTAGCTTGAATTCCATGATACATTATATTTCATCTAAAAAGGAAAATAGAAGATACTTTTCTCCAAAATTTTATTAATAAAAATAAATTATAATATAAAAAAATTAAATTTTAATATTTTTATTACTTTTAACTTGTTATCATTAAGTAAGCCAATATCTAAATGGTTATACTCATATAAAAACACTACAATATATCCTCCATACTAATTTATATCTTATTTTAACCCTTTTTAATTGAGCATACATGTAAATGTTTACAAAAAATTACACCACTACAACATTTCCTCCATATCAAGTGTCAAGAGGAATCAAATTTCTAGAAGTGCAAACATTTCTTCAACTTTTGCACTCATAAAAATGTTTGCATGTTGAGATATTTAATGCCTCTCAGTGCTTGGTAAATTCAAAATTACAATGCATCTATAATAGGAGGTAGAGGAGGATACTTTAGCCATAACCCAAACATAATTACATGATAGATTACAAATTGAAATCACGTGTCTCGCAGAAGCAACAAGGTTAGGGAAATTAACTGAGAATAAAGGAAGTTTGATCCGAATAAAGCTGAGCTCTACTGTCCATAAGTATGACATACTTAGTAAAAACTCAAGTCTAAAAGGAATGAGAATATTTATAAACGAATATCTCATTCCAGAAGATAAAGAAAAATTAAGAAAGGAGGTTCAAAAGGTAAAAGAAGCTAGGAAGGAAGGAAAATGGGCAATAATCAGAAATACAAAAGCAGTTATTCGAGATAGAAACGAAAAATATAGTAATAAATAGCAATTCAACATGCTCCGAATTTTTTCTTGGAACGGTCAGGGCTTTCCATGGAGCTAAGGCCCCAAGCTAAGTTGGATCTCAAATGATGTTGATATTATATTGCTCATTGAAACTTGGGAGCACGAAGAATCTAAGGTCCCTAACATAGATGGCTTTGCACTATGGTCTGACTAGAAAAAGCGATCCTCTAGTAGAGGCATTGGGAGCATAGCTTGCTACATTAAGAACAACATCTCCCCCCATGCTAGGATTTATAAAAATGACCCTTACAACCAATATATTTGGATCGAGATTACTGAAATTAATGATAAAAAGACCTACATAGATATCTGTTATTTCTCCCCCATTAATTCTAACTTCTATAAGAAAAAGAATCTAGATAAAAATAGTCCTTACAATGGTTTAGATAATGATATTTCTAGCCTAAGGAATGAAGGTAATATCCTTTTAATGGGTGACTTTAATGATCAAACTTCAAGCAACCAAGCTATTCTTCTAAGCAGTCATTCCAACCCCAATTCTCTTTGGTTAGACGAAGACCTTACTCTGGCTAGCTGGTACAAAATCAGCTCTGAAGACCTCGGGGATAATTTTTTTGGGTCGGAGCTACTCAAGCTCTGTAGTGCTCCAGATCTCATAATTTGCAATGGTTTAAAGAAGTGGCCCAATTCTAGCAAGATGGCTTGCATCCATGGGCTTGGCATGAGTGTGGTAGACTATGTTATTTTCGATCTCCCTTTGTACAATGAAATAATAAATTTTAACATCTTAGATGACCACGAGGTTGAAATTGATCATAGGCCTTTACTCATAACTCTAAATTTTTTCATACATGGAGATCCGATAGAAGATAATCCTTATAGTCAAAAGAACTTAATATTTGATAGAAATAAAAAATATCTCTTTCTAAATGAATTAAAAACTAATTTTCTTCATTTATCTAGTATAGATAACATAGATGGCCTCTATCATAATTTTACTACGACCCTCTCATATTCTATTAACAAGTTCTCAATTGAAGTCTAAAGTAATAAAATAAATATCAAAACCAACCCATGGTATGACAAAGATTGTAAAAGTGCGAGGAGAGAAATTAAGGAAGCTGTTCATGAATCTCTCAAAATTAACAAGATAAAAATCTACAAAGCCCTAATCAAAAGGAAAAAAAGACAATATATTTTTAAAAGACAAGAGAATCTCTTACACCTCTCTAAGGTGGCTCCTAGGAAATTCTGGAGGTAGATTCTAACTAGGAAAACTAAATATAATAATAAAATTGCTTTACATGACTGGAATTCCTATCTTAAAAACCTTTATGAATGTCCAAATGCCAGGGATTTTGAAACCCTCCTCCCAACAAAAGAATTTTTCTCATTAGAAGACATTCATTTTTCAGTTAAACACCTGGAAAATGGAAAAGCTAAAGACATTGAAGGCTACTAGGCGGAAATCTTAAAAATTGGAGGTCTTGTCCTCATCCCCCACATCCATAAGATTTTAAACCAAGTGGTCAAGGAAGGGTTCCCTAAACCTTGGACTCAGAGCCTCATTATCCATATTTTTAAAAGTGGAGATACAAATAACCCCTCTAAATATTGAATAATTATGATCAGCCCTCTCTTAGCCAAGTTATATGGTATTATTTTGGAAAATAAGTTGAGCATTTGGCTTGAAAGTCAAGGTAGGTGGGCTAAAGGCCAAGCAGGTTTTAGAAGGCAGCACTCAACAACGGACCACCTCGTTACCCTTGGGATCATTGTGGAGGAATGTTGCAATGATAAATCCAATATCTTCTATTACTTTGTGGGCTTTAGAAAGGCTTTCGATATGGTTCCCAGAAATAACTTATGGAATATATTAGAAGAGCTAAATGTTACTTTCGAGCTAAGAGAGGCCACTATAAGGTTATACGAGAATGTAACTGCCAAGTTAAATAGAAATGAGGGGCGGTCAAAAGATATTAAGTGTAATATCAGAGTTAAACGAGGTTTCCCCCTCTCCCCTACCCTATTTGGCATTTACATTGACAAGCTAGAAGGTTGTTTAGAGGAAGCAGGATGTGCTGGCATGATCTTAGCTGCGATAGTCATCATCATTCTTCTCTATGTTGATGATATTGTTCTTCTCGCAAGGTGCCCATCTGATCTTGATAAGCAACTTAAACTTCTTAAGGATTTCTGCTCTACCATGGGTATGTCTATTAACACTGACAATACCAAAGTTATGATTATGAAATCAAAGAAGGACACTTACGCTAATTTTATGTATGAGAATAGTAAGTTGGAGGAAGTTTATTCTTACAAGTACCTAAGAATTGATATTCATCACAAGCTCAACTAGAACTATAACATTCAGAAAAGGATTAATGGGGGGTGGAAAGCTTATTTTGGTCTTGAAAATAATTGTAAAATGACAAACCTCATAATGTGGGATAGAAAGAAGTTCCTCTTTGAAAATTTAGTCACTCCTATTATTTTATATGGATGAGGTTTGGGGTTGCAGCATCTCTAGAGAATCTTGCAGAAAGATTGAGCAAATCCAAAAGCGTTTTATAACGTATAACCTTAAAATTAAAAGCAATACACCCTATCCTATTCTCCTTATAGAAGTGGGTCATTATAAGGAGGTCATCAACCCCACCTTCGAAGATCAAAAATATCTCTCTGTTTGAACTAGCTCAAAGAAGAAAATTAATATAGCCAAGATTAGAACGAACTCTCATGAGCTCGATAGTGAAACAGGATGTTGGACAGTTCCTAAAACACCATGGATGGTAAGGATCTGCCATCTCTGTGAGAATATGAACATCGAGGATGAAAATCACTTCATCTTACAGTGCCCTGTGTACAACCACATTAGAGTTCAATCTCATAATCTTTGTTGCAATACTGACCTTCCTAGCCTTTTAAGATGTCAAAATTATAGTGAGCTCGGGAGGCTTCTCTCCAAGCTTTTTGAGCATAGGAATAAAATCTTAAATCAAAATAAATAACTCTTTTCTTTAGGTCCGATAGACCAAATATTGGTCTCAGTGGACGTTAACCATCATCATCATCATCATCATTATTAAAAATAAATCACTCATTGAGTTTATAAACCATTGAAATTTTGCATAGGTGAGAATTTTCATGTTAAAGAGATGGTTTGCATTACCAAAAAGTTCGAATTATCACGGAGTTCGAAATACTAGGTAATTCATGTGACTATTCAATTCATTCTACTATTTAAATTGGAATCATCATTATGTTAGAATTTATATTCGATAATTGTTGAGAAGCTTAAAGTTGATTTTTTGGGGAAAATTTATGAGTTATTCAAGAAGATAGAATGACCATAGACATAATACAACAAGGTTATTTAAAGTTATAACCATGAACTGTGAGGAGATTATAACTGTATGAAATGATAATTTTTATTGAGTAAATTTATCTATAGCTAATAATATGATTTCCGGCCAACCCATGTTAGAGCATGTTAGAGTCGTAGAGGGAAGTGAGATAGCCATGTGATTATTTAATAGAGAAATAGATCTTATTCTTTCTGTTTTAAAATTTAATAAGAAAATGAGCTATGGATTGAGACTATTGCTAGATGAAAAAATAAATATGAACTAGGAAATTGAGTTACGTGAAGAGAACTACATCGAATGATTGGAAAAATCATCCTCGCTAACTCATAATAATTTTGTGAAATTATTAAAAAATAATATTTTAATAATTACGCCGAAGGTATGCCCACGTGGTGTAGAACAGTCGGTGATGGGGTGCACTATTAAGGCACTCCGTTCTGTAAGGTCACCGGTTCGAAACCCGTGGGTGGGATGGGAGGAGAAAAAATGGAAAGATTAGGATTAGTCTAAACGAGAAAAAAACAAAATAATTACGCCGAAGGTGTTCCTATTATGAGCTTTGCTGGGATGAACAGTGCTCCCAGCCAATCTCTGTGCTCCACCTATCGCCCTTCCAGCCTCTCAAAACTTGACACTTGGTGGTTGCTCCCACCCTCCTGCTCTCAGCTGCTTCCCGCGCGCGTCAGCTCCTTCGCGTCCTGCTGTTGGGTCGTCCCCCTTAGGTGGCCAGAGAAGGGAGGAGCCCATGCGAATGATCTCTGACATGAAGCCTCTCACACAGGAGGCTTACGGCGGAGGCCTTTACGGAACGGACAAGGACGCTCCACAATGGCCGAAGGATCACCCGCCTGCCAGCCAATCGTAGAGCGCCGACGCCCTCGCTGGGGACGTTTCTCCGGTAAAGAATCCATTGAGCCGCCCGCCACCGCCGTCTAGCGGGAGCCGTGATGTGGATATTACCGGCCAGAGTTACATTCAATGAACAGAAATGGAAATGGAATGGAGCTGTGCGTAGATAGTTTTGCGTAAAACCCATTCATAGTTTTCATGTATTTTTTTTTAATGCATATATTTTGCAGAACCTTCCCCCATGTAAATTATAATTTTCTATAAATTTCAATCATGCTTATCATTAGAGATAATTTCTAATGCATAAATTGCTAATTTGGATAGGCTTTGATTCGATGCTTGGAACACGATGTCTAAATTACTCAACCATCCAAGTCATTCCATCATTAATTTATTCGTCATCTGAAATTTCTTTTAATTCATGAAGTTGGATGGGCAAGGTATTTACGTGATATAGGTGAACAATTGACCAAGGCAAGGAAATGTAAGAATTGTGTAAACAAGGTGAGGAACAGATATTTCAGAAATTATGTGTGAAGTGATTCCTTAAAAAAAAAAAACAAAGAGTAAATATTATTTATTTTTTATTTAAGGAAAAATAATAATTAAAATTTAAATGAATATCTATTTAGAAAAAATTAATTAAATGAATGAAAAATATATTTTTGAAAAAAAATATTGTTTTATATAATATAAATCTGCAATTTTTAAATAATATATTTTTACTATTTATTTATTATATTTAAATTATGAACAAAAAATATTTTAAATCTAAATATTATAATTCCATATAAAGTAGTTTTTGAAAAAAAATATTGATTTATGTAATATAAATCTGCAATTTTTAAATAATATATTTTTAATATTTATTTATTATATTTAAATTATTAACAAAAATATTTTAAATCTAAACATTATAAATCCATATAAAGTAGTAGTTTATAAAGCACCCATATGTTTACTCTTTTCTTATATAAAGTAGTCATTTTATAAAGCAGTTCATATATAATTACCTTTTGCCCTTCCATCCTCTCAAAATTTGACATTTGGTGGTTGCTCCCACCTTCCTGCTCTCAGCTGCTTCCCGCATGCATCAGCTCCTCCGCCTCCGTGCTGCTGTCGCATTGTCCCCCTTCGGGGTTCCGTTGGGTCATTTATTAAAATGACCAAGTGCTAGTTTATTTAAAACAAAATGATTTGATATATTTGTTTAATATAAACTTTTAATTGCTTAAATATTAAAAAATATAAATAAATATAAAACATAAAATATAATTTTATATAATATATAGTCTTGTTGCAACTAGTTTAGGATATCCAACCGCTATAATCTATGTGCGAATAAATAATTATTTTCTTGTAATGATCACTTGTATCTTCTTCATCATTTCTCCTATCTTATAACTACTTTATATGGAATATTCTTATCATTCACATATAAAAAATATTCCTATATTCTTTTTAGGACATTAATTTTTTTTTAAACCTGAGCTACTTTATGCGATATGATCGTCTATGGAAGCACATGCTTGGATACCGAGAATTTTATGGATTTATCTAATCAAAAGTAAATTGTAAAGTTCTAAAAAATTGCAAGTGAAAGCCCAAAGAATAAATAATATAAATAAAAAATAAATTACATAAAGCATAATGATTTTACTTTTGTCGTCTCATATCTTTAAAGTTTTACTGGTTTGGGAAACAAAGCACATTTTTTTTCAAGTCATGCAAGTATAACGAGAACAAACTTAATTGATTTTTCAAGTCAAATGAGTTATTCTGAAAGTAGAAAATTGAATCAACGTGGCTGTATATATTTATTTAATTTCAATTTAAAATTTATATTGCACGGTTCTTCTTCCGATGTTATTTAAAAAAAAAAAAAAAACTATATTTTATTTTTTTTTCAAAAAAATACATATAGAAGGGTATTTTCTTTCGATTTTCTATTTTATGAAAATATATTTTACTATTTGTTCAGAAAGTACATGTAGAAGGGTTGAGGAAAGAGTTGCAAAACATTACTCTCCAAATAACCTTATATTTATTATCGTTAAATACTAAAATCAAATTTGTTGACTTGACATTGTTTTGAATGTAATATTTTTGCATAATCTCTAAAGAATACCTTAATTGTGTTAGGATCCTTCACAAAAGTGATAATGTTAACCTGGGAAATTCTTTTGACTAAGAAGGTTTTTTTTTTTTTTTTCTTCCCTTATATATTGTTTCGATTTAAATCTAGGAAATAATTCAATTGTACCGACTGCTTTTATTTTGAAGTATAAGTTTCATGTGGCACTATATTATTGCCACACACATGGTAAAGTAATCAACTTTTTTTTTTTCTTCCCTTATATATTGTTTCGATTTAAATCTAGGAAATAATTCAATTGTACCGACTGCTTTTATTTTGAAGTATAAGTTTCATGTGGCACTATATTATTGCCACACACATGGTAAAGTAATCAACTTTATTTTGAGATAATGTTTTTAGATTTTTGAAAATATTTATCAATGTCAACTTGAAATTTTTCAGGTTAAAAGATTAGGTTATTTTATTTCAATTAAATCGAGATCAATAAATACGACACTAGTCACTTTATTTTGTTTCATAAATTTTGCAGCATTGACTGTTTTTATGTTTATTTTTAGTCATAATGTTTTATTTTGTAAAGGGTGGTTGAAAGCAAGAAAGTCTTTTATGAGGGACATCTTACTTTATAGATTGTTTTCAAAATCTAAAAAAAATTTACATTTTTTTTTTACCGATAGAGTGATTTTTTCTAAAAAGAGCTCATGTAGTCATGATAGTTCTGAGAAGAAACCTCTTATGTAATTTCCTTGGTTTTCGATAGTAATATAAAGTAATATTTACAAAAAAAAATGAATATGACATTAGTTATCTTTAATTAATGGTACCAATTTATC
Source organism: Pinus albicaulis (assembly GCA_034641835.2). NCBI lineage: Eukaryota > Viridiplantae > Streptophyta > Pinopsida > Pinales > Pinaceae > Pinus > Pinus albicaulis. The sequence goes on along the minus strand of CM076578.1, from coordinate 1,549,470,284 downwards.
CTCATGTATGTAGAAAAAGGAGACAAATGTGATCTTGTTGCCTTTAGAATTTTTATGGTATTTAACTTTTTTCTTAACCCAACAACATGATCTTTAAGCTGTAAGTGAGTGCAATAAAATAATGGTCACTTTTGACATGTTAGATGCAATATGAATGGGTAAAACCACAAAGGTGGGTTACACTTTTGTGAGAAACAGAGGCGGAAAAGTCATTTTCCCAATAGTTCAGCCGAACATTTATAAAAGTTCGGTCGAACTGTCTTAGAGTTCGGCCGAACTTTCAAAATTAGTTTGGCCAAAATCATTCTACCGTTGATATTGACGGTGTATTGACAGCATGGGAAAACAGATTTTTGACCAGAGATGAGAAAACCAGAAACTAAAGTTCGGCCAGACAATTAGTTCGACTGAACTATTAAAATAAGCCAACCGAACTTTAGTTTATAAATACACCAGCCTAAAGTCATGAATAGGTTTCAGGCTGATTGTTGTTGTAATACCGTTGTTGTCGTACTCTCAGTGTTTGCTGTTGTAGGGTAATAGTTGCAGGCTCACAACTACAGAGGTTAGAAATTTGGTTGATTTCTAGTTTGTTTTGTTGTGAATTTTTTTCATTGTTGTTCTTCCATTCTGCTATTTTAATTTTATAGTTGTTTTTTTTTCTTTGCAGGTAATTTGTAATTCGTGACATCCTCGGCCTCTTGCTTGGCTTCTCATTGCGAGCTCGACGTCTTCTTTTCATTGCAGCCTCAACGTCTTCTTCTCTTTGTGGCCTTGACGTCTCCGAATTTCGAGGTTCCTATGTCTCCGAATTGGAAAATTATAGTTTAAATGTAATTTTTTGAAGTCCAAGTTTGAGCTACATACAACTTTTTTAAAATTACATCCAATCAAAATAGCTATATTATATATGTAATATATTAATGCTATCTTAATGGGGAACTCATAAACATAATATAACCACTGCCATCTTCCAACCAATTCAATCGGAAACCTAAAAATGGAGAATAGCTTAAACCTCACAAACTAAACACATGCAAGCTCTAGATACCCTTAGATACCCTGATCAACCTACCTACCTTACTGGATTTTACCATCCATTAAGTGTTCCCTATAAAGGAACGACATTTCATGTTTTCTACTTAATCGTCTTCTAATTTTTCTGGCTGTCAATTAAAAAACATTCATTCATCTTTGATTGACGTGTAAAAAACTTCGTTTTATATTTGACACCTTTGGGTGTAACAACCAGGGGTTTCCATTCTTGTTGTTTTATGGATGAACCAGGATTTCTATTTTCTGTTAATAAAGAGTGAAATTCTTTGTAAAGATCTATGCTCTCCAAAAATTTGTAAAGATCTATATTCTCTATAAAGGTTTATGCTCTCCTAAATTTTTGAACATATGTATGCTTCTCTACAATTCAATCGGAAACATGAAAATGGAGGGTAGCTTAAACCTCACAAACTCAACACATGCAAGCTCTAGATACCCTTAGATACCCTGATAAGCCTTCCTACCTTATTGGGTTTTACCAGCCATCAAGGGTTGCCCAGAAAGGATCGAAATTTCATGTTTTCTGCTTAATCTTCTTCTAATTTTTCTGATTGTCAATTAAAAAAACAAATCGTTCATCTTTGATCGACATCTAAAAAAATCTATTTTATATTTGACACCTTTGGGTGTAACAACCAGGGGTTTCTATTCCTGTTGTTTTATGGATGCACCAGGATTTCTATTTTCTGTTAATAAAGAGTGAAATTCTCATCTATAAAGATCTATGCTTTCCTAAATTTTTGTAAAGGTGTATGCTTTTCTACAATTCAATCAGAAACCTGAAAATGGAGGCTATATTAAAACTCACAAATTCAACACATGCAATCTCTAGATACCCTTAGATACCTTGATCAACCTACCTACCTTATTTGGTTTTACGAGCCATCAAGGGTTGCCAAGAAAGGACTGATAATTCATGTTTTCTCCTAATCTTCTTCTAATTTCTCTGATTGTCAATTAAAAAACATTTTTTCATCTTTGATCGACATGTAAAAAACTCTATTTTATATTTGACACCTTTGGGTGTAAAAACCAGGGGTTTCCTTTCTTGTTGTTTTATGGATGTGCCAGGATTTCTATTTTCTATTAATAAAGAGTGAAATTCTCTATAAAGATCTATGCTCTCCTAATTTTTTGTACAAATGCATGCTTTTCTAGAAATGGATGGAAAAATATTAAACATTTCATGACTATATATAGATCAACACTAAGCAGTGGTTATGATCAGCCCACCTACTTTATTAGGTTTACCAGCCATCAAGAGTTTCCCATAAAGGACTGAATGTTCACCAATGACATGCAACCATATTCTATCCATTTTATATTTAAAGGCTTCAATTTCGCACCTCTACATTTCATAAAGTGTGCTCTTCCACAAAGCTTCATGTCACTCTTGGAAACTAAAGAAAAGATCTAGAATTTATTTCTTTTCAAGATTTTGTTGTAGAAGGTGATAATTTATATCCATCTCCAGCAATTAAAGTTATGAATTCATTTGGGTACTATCCGTCATTTGGACATAACTTAAACCCTTTGTACTCGACTTTAACCACTTACCACCATTCTCAATTCACTACCCAACCATTCTCCTTTAGATACATAGCATGAACCAACACATCACATATACTAAATAGTCACATCACCAACCAGAACATCACGTTCATAAGGGAATAATGAATATAATTAATCACCGCAAATAAATTCACACAGAGAATTCAACAACTCAGAATTCTTGTAATATTTAAATCAACCTAATTTATTTCATTAATGTACCTAAATTTACACCTTCCATGATGCTTGTAATCTTGTAAATGTTATAAGTGGAGTGTTTTATGATGTAATGGATATTAATAATCTAGATTATGTACAGTGATATTATGATGGTGTATGTTGATTTTCAAGTTGTAAAATTCTTGTAAAATTCTTGAGTGTTAACTTCCACAAGTTCTAAAGGTAGAGTTTGTAAAGGGCCAGGTAGCCTATAGATCTCATCTTTTCTCAAAGGTGACATATCCAGTAAATGCCCCTACAGTCAATCTCTAGAACATAAATAGAAGTTCTTCATTTTAATATCCATAAACCACTACCACTTTAAGGAAAACCTTGTACATGTGTCATTTATCCCTTCTCCCATAATTTTTTAGGCAAACATTAAGTCATGTGTCATTTCTATTTCATTTCTCACATAAACTATAAGGCAATTTGTCATTTCTCCCAGAAACTCATAAAGCTGTGTCTTTTGACATAACTTCATCAACCACTACGACTAGTTGTTTTAGTAAGTGCATAAAATAACTTTGCAAACCATGTAAATGCCATTTCTCCCACAAACTAAAGGATTTCACCCATTAATTCAAGGAAAAATTAAAGTCCTAAAAACTAAACCTAAAGTGGTTGAAATCTCATAGGATTTTGAACTTCCATAGGATTTTAGTCTTTTTGTTGAATGTTAACTTCTACAAGTTCTAAAGGAATAGTTTTTAAAGGGCCAGGTAGCCTCTACATCTCATCTTTTCTTAAAGGTGACATATCTAGTAAATGACCCTACAGTCAATCTCTGGAACATAAATATAAGTTCCTCATTTTAATAGCCATAAACCACTACCTCTTTAAATAAAACCTTCTACATGTGTCATTTCTCCCTTCTCCCATAACTTTTAGGCAAAATTTAAGGCATGTGTCATTTCTATTTCATTTCTCCCATAAACTATAAGGCAATTTGTCATTTCTCCCACAAATTCATAAAGGTGTGACTTTTGACATAACTTCATCAACCACTACCACTAGTTGTTTTAGTAAGTGCATAAAATAATATTGCAAACCATGTAAATTTCATTTCTCCCACAAACTAAAGGCTTTCTCCCATTAATTCAAGGAAAAATTTAAGGCCTAAAATTTGAACCTAAAGTGGTTGAACTCTCATAGGATTTTGAACTTACGTTGGATTTTAGTCTATCTGTTGAGTGTTAACTTCTACAATTTCTAAAGGCAGAGTCTGTAAAGGGCCAGGTAGCCTCTGGATCTCATCTTTTCTCAAAGGTGACATATCCAGTAAATGCCCCTACAGTCAATATCTGGAACAGAATAGAAGTTCTTCATTTTAATATCCACAAACCACTACCACTTGAAGGAAAACCTTGTACACGTGTCAGTTCTCCCTTTTCCCATAAAAGTTTAGGCAAAATTTAAGGCATGTGGCATTTATATTTTATTTCTCCCATAAAATCTAAGGAAATTTGTCCTTTCTCTCACAAACTCATAAAGGTGCATGAATTTTGACATAACTTCATCAACCACTACAACTAGTTGTTTTAGTAAGTGAATAAAATAATTTTTCAAACCATGTAAATGTAATTTCCCACAGAAAATAAATGCTTTCTCTCTTTAATTCAAGGAAAACTTTAAGGCCTAAAAATTGAACCTAAAGTGGCTGAACTCTCATAGGATTTTGAACTTCCATAGGATTTTAGTCTATCTGTTGAGTGTTAACATCTACAAGTTCTAAAGGAAGAGCGTTTAAAGGGCTAGGTAGCGTCCATATCTCATCTTTTCTCAAAGGTGACATACTGAGTAAATTCCCCTACAGTCAATCTATGGAACATAAATAGAATTTCTTCATTTTAATATCCATAAACCACTACCACTTTAAGGCAAACCTTCTACATGTGTCATTTCTCCCTTCCACCATAAAATTTTAGGCAAAATCTAAGGCACATGTCATTTCTATTTCATTTCTCCCACAAACTCATAAAGGTGTGACTTTTGACATAACTTCATCAACCACCACAACTAGTTGTTTTAGTAAGTGCATAAAATAATTTTGCAAACCATGTAAATGTCATTTCTCCAACGAACTAAAGGCTTTCTCCCATTAATTCAAGGAAAAATTTAAGGCCTAAAAACTTAACCTAAAGTGGTTGAACTATCATAGTATAGGACCCCCCAAAACTTAAGGCTTTGCCTGATTAATTCAAGGCAAACTTTAAGGCCTAAAAATTGAACCTAAAGTGGCCGAAATTCCATAGGATTTAGTTTGTTTGTTGACTCTTAACTTCTACAAGTTCTAAAGGAGTCTATGAAGGGCTATGTAGCCTCTAGATGTCATCCTTTGTTAAGGCATGTAAAGGGACAAGTAGCCTCTATATCTCATCCTTTCTTAAGGAATGTCATTTCTAGATGTGATTTCTGCCATAAATTTTAAAGAAAACTTTCATTCCAACTATGCATGAACCATGTATATATGTCATAAATCTCCCTTAAACTCTAGGAAATGCAATATTTAACACATCTCATTTCTAGATTTGAATTCTACCATAAAATTTAAGTCGAAATTTAAAATAAACCATTCACATGTCATTTATCTCATGCACATGTGTCATTTCTCCCATGCATTAATTTAATATATTTTTATTGAATTTGTTTTTTTTTTCAGAGATAAAAAAAACCCACTAAAAATGGTTGAAAAATGGATATTATTCATAGATGTTTCTTTTTATCCCAATCCAAGAAAAGAAGTGATTACATATGTTCATTCCAATATTGCGACTGGTAAGGTCATCCAAAGGAAAATGAATATACTGAGAAGAACAACAAACAACAAGGCATATTATATTGCATTGATAGAAGGCTTGGGAAAAAATAGGAAGTATGGATCAAAGGGAATTGTAGTTTTCACCAGTTCCGAACTTGTGTGCAACCAGATGAAAGGCGTGTACCAAGTTAAGAAGGAGAGGCTAAAACAACTGCATGGAAAAGAAAACAATATTGTTAGCCGATTTCAAATTTTTAGTATAAGACATTGTACAAATGTGAATAAGATGTCTACCGATCTATTGCGTGGGGTAATGCCAATTCAAGATTCATCAATAAAAGATGAATTAATAGATGAATTAGAATTATATGGGGAAATTCCAATGCAATATTCATCTCTCAAAGATGAATTAGTTTTGAGACTCTCTTCCTCAAAAATTCAAGGTTTATCTCTCAAAGATGAATTAGTGTTGAGACTCTCTCCTTCAAAATTTATTGATGGACATTGTAACATATCCTAGATATGTGTTTGTTTGGTACTTATAAATGTGTCTTTTTTAATGACCATGTATTTTTTTCAATTATATACCACGTGTGCTCCCACCACAACATGTAAAGTGCAACTTGGTGAACTTCACATTTGCAACAAGTGCCGAAATTCACATTTTTATAAAATTAAAATGCGAGTACTTCAACAATTTTTTGTTTAAATGCAGTTTCATGCTTATTTTTTAATGACCATGTGTTTTTTTAAATTTTATACCAAGTGTTCTCCCACCATGTAAACCACAATTTGGTGAATTTAACATTTTTATAAAAAAAAATTCTTAAATTGAGTTTCACACATCAATTAGTGCTTTGAAAGTTGTGTTTTACATAATTTGTGTACACTAAATTACATTAATTTTCTGAAAATTATTTTGAATTTATTTTAAATAGTAATTTAAAAAAATAATTGTAAATGTCCACTGTAGATATATATATCATGTAGGATTAACAACGAAGATCAATAGAATCCCATATATCTATGAGAGAGGGGGATCAGGGATTGAGGGATGTTCATGATATTTAAATATAATCTTAAATCTCCATACATAAACATATACGTGTGTACATATGGAATTGATTTTTTTATCAATTTTGTGAGTAAATTAGTTGTTAATAAGTTTCATTCTTTATTTTTTAGGAGCTAAGAGGAGAAGGGTGTCTCCTCCATCAATGGAGCATGCCCATGGTTCACGCAATTTAATCAATGAATATGTGTACATGTATTTATATGTATAAATGTATTTTTGAATTGATTATAAATTCATATTTTTTATGAAGCTTATCTCTCGTCCCGTGAGGTTGGTGGTGGTTCACATTCCAGAGAGCCATCAATAACTGCTGGTGGATTACGTGAAGGTGGTGATATGTATTCCCTAGACGCCAATCAATGGATGGTGGTATTATTTCTCAACCAATTAGTGGTTGTTCTAGTTCTCAGCAGGGTCGTTTTGGCTCTCAACAGTCTCAGGGTGGGCAAGATGCTAGCCAACCACATCGAGGTGGCCATCTGTTTTAATATTATTTTCATTAAATTTGTAAAAAATTGTTTACATGTGTTTTTTAATATACAAAATTGTATATATTGAGGTAGATGCTGAAAATTTTGCTCCAAATGTTGCTCAAAAAAGACATAGGGAAGAACGCATCATTCAAGAATAAGGTTGTCCACCAACCATGACTTATCCGTCCGAAATTTCCGATAAACCTTGGGAAACAAACATGGAGCAATGCACCTTAGAAATGTGTCAACATCTTCATGCAAAATTGAAGGGAGATCTCGTGGCTTTGACTCTACCTACTGAGAGTCGACAAAGCTTGAAAATAGTTACACACTCTTTAAGCGAACTAGTATATGTGTACCTAAAGCTTGGGAAAACCACTTATACTTTTGTAGAATTAATGAGAAAAAAGAAAGGAAACAGTGATGGGTCCCGATAAATTGGAGGTTGTTAAACAAAGAGTTACAAAATAAATGGCCAAATCTATGTTTAATTTCAAAGAAGAACAGAAAATAAATATGCTGAAGGTAAAATATTTCAAGCACCCTCATATAGCTCACTATTTGTATGATAGACACCTTGCAGCCTATGGAAGAATCCCATGGAATGACAAGGTTCCACTTTATTTTGTAAAATTATTTTATACATAATTATTTTTGCAAATGAAACCGAATTACAATGAACTTCCCTCTAATTTTTTTGGTCTTGTGAAAGGTCAATTGTGTGACCGTAGGGGTGCTAGGCGTGATGTTGAGTTACCTTGCCCTGAGCCACCATTGGTTATTCGACCTCTTTGTGTCAAAACTTTGTGGTTAGAGATGGATACCACTTCTCAAATTATTTGAGAACCAAGGGATGCCTTCATTGACAATGTTCATAGTGCATTGGGTAGAGTTGATGTTTGTTTGAATCAAAAAAGAGCACATGATAATGCACGTGCTAATTTTGTGTATTATACATATGAAGAGGTTGACAACATCAGTGTTGGATGTCTCAAAAGATATGAAAATAATTGTCGCAATGGTTGGTAGGACCTAATTTTTCATGAGCAAGAGGGCATGGGAACAGTATGTGTTAATGGTTAGGGTTCAATTATTTTAACACATGTACAATTTGTAATAAATACATATATACATGCATTCATTTGTATACATTAATCTAATAAAAATGTATTAATATATGTTAACACCATTTGCATTTGTCACGCTTGATGAATGAAGAAAATGTTAATATGACGGTCAAAGCCTCCGGTTCAAACAATCAAGATGGGTTTCCCAATCAATCATACAATCAAGATGGTTTTCACCATCAATATATGTTGGAAAATGTTAGTGTTTTTTAAGTGAACACATGATGATGTACAATTATTTTGTATCTATTAATATATATTTCAAAACATGATGAGATATTTTTAAAATAAATAATTTTCCACACATGTACATGTACATATGTATAGTAAGATGTTTTAACAGATTCCGATTTTGTCCAATCTTTTTGGGATGGCAGTACCCTATTCTTCCTTGAGAGATATTCCAAATCCACCATCACAAGTATGAACAATTTTTCACTATTAAAATTTATGTTTTTAAGTTATATATTCCACCTCAAAAAGTTCCATTAAAAAATGAGATATATCTAGATATTGAGTTAGTTTAAATATTTTGAATTTTAGGTTTTCAGAGATTTTCTTTCCCAGCCACTCTTAGGAGATGTGCCAAATCTACCAGCACAAATATTCAATTTTTCACTAAAATATATATATGTTTTTAAGTTATAAGTTTAAAATTTAAGTTTAAAAGTTTTATTATAAATTAAGATCTAGAGATCTTGAGTTATTTTAAATTTTTTGAGTTTGAAGTTTTTGGAGATTTTTTGGAGCCTCTCTTAGGAGATGTGCCAAATCCACCAATAGAAGTATTCAATTTTTCACTTAAATATATTTTTTAAGTTTTAATTTATAAATTGAAGTTCAGAAGATTTATTATAAAGTCAAATCTTGATTTTGAGTTATTTTATACTTTTAAATTTTTTGAATTTTAAGTTCCTATAGAGGATCTCTTTTCTCCACAAACTCTACCGATGGAGATAGGAACATCCACACCATTTCAATCATTTGAACAAGTTTTCTAACTTTTTTTTAATATTATTGAAAATAAGTTTATATATGTGTTTTCATTCGAAATTTTTTAATATATATATATATATATATATATATATATATAATTGTGCATGTATAGTACAGTTTACTGTTGAATATGTTCAAGGGGGGGAAGTTTTAGTAGAAGAGCAAAAAATGGAGAGGGAACCTCATGAGGTATTGGATGATTTTTTTTACATTTTGTTTTTTTACATAAATTTGTATATATTCTCACTCAATTTTAAAACATTAAATTTTAATGTTTGTACACATTGTGTACAAGTTCCCCATTCTTCACAGGATAGCTCGAGGATTGTGACCTTGCTGGGAGATACACTACATCCATCTGTATTTGATGGATGATGCACATGCACACGTGCAACATTATATTTTCAATAGATTTAGTCTTAAATTTACTTTTTTATATATAGTCTTATCTAGATGCAGTCATATATAACTTGACATTTGATACTTGATACTTACATGAGATCTACAAATTTTGGACATAGTTTATGTGAACTACATTCGGTACATGTGAATGTGATATATAATGTTTTTAAAACTTAAGATTTGGATGGTTGAACTACATTTGGTAGATGAAGTAATATTACTTGATACTTGATACTTGTGATCTATAGTGTTTTTTTTTTAAAACTCAAGTTTTGGATGGAAGTAATGTTGTGTTATAATTTTTTTTGTTTTTAAAACATAAGTTTTGGAAGGTTGAACTACATTTGGCATGTGAGGTAATGTTACTTGATACTCGATACTTGTGATCTATAACGTTTTGTTTGTAAAACTCAAGTTTTGGATGGTTGAAATACATTTTGCATGTGAAGTAATGTTGTGTTATAATTTTTTTTGTTTTTAAAACTTAAGTTTTGGATGGTTGAACTACATTTGACATGTGAATTAATGTTGTGATCTATAATGTTTTGTTTTTAAAACTTATGTTTTGGATGGTTGAACTACATTTGGTATGTGATTATGATATATACTATTTTGTTTTTAAGTTCAAGTTGTCGTTTTCCAAAAAAAATAAAAAATTATATGAATATATGTACATGTAGAAATGATTTAAGTACATGTTTGAATATATATGTTAAAACAATTGAAGTACAATACATATTGATGTATATGTGTATATATAGATATATATAAACAATCATAAGATTCCAAGTCTTGTTAGATGTGTCAAAGAATCATAAAATTTTAAAAATGCATTCTATAATGTATATATATCAAGCACGTGCAACATTTCTCATCAATGCATGTATAGAAAATCTACTTTTAGTTAATTCCATTATAGAACATATATATCCAGTACGTGCAACATTTCTCATCAATGCACATAGAAAAACTACTTTCAGTTAGTTGCATTCTAGAACATATGTATCGACTAATTCAACATTTTTCATCAAATCAAATAGAAAAGCTACTTTTAGTTAATTCCATTCTAGAACATATATATTCAGTACATGAAACATTTGTCATCAATGCACATAGTAAAACTACTTGAACAATTAATTTCATTCTAGAACATATATATATCCAATACGTGCAACATTTTTCATCAATGCACATAGAAAAACTACTTTTAATTAATTTCATTCTAGAACATATATATCCAGTACTTGCAACATTTTTCATCAATTCACATAGAAAAGCTACTTTCAGTTAATTGCATTCTAGAACATATATATGTCCAATAATTCTAGAACATTTATATCTAGTACTTGCAACATTTTTCATCAATGCACATAGAAAAACTCCTTTCAGTGAATTGCATTCTACAACATATATATATCTAATACATGCAACATTTTTCATCAATGCATGTATAGAAAAGCTAATTTCAGTTGATACTAGTGTGCATGTACCAAAACAATATACATGTGCAAACACTTGAACAAATAAGATAACAAGGCAGTTCAATTTTTAGTTGAGTTTTGGAGGTTCTAAAACATGAATCCAAAGAGAAGAAATTGTTGGGCAGTTCAATAAAAAAAAATCCATTGGAATTTCATCTTCAATAATCCGTTCATGGTCGGATTTTGACATTTTCCATTTCTTAATTTTCACTTTTCTATTTTATTGAACCTCTATGAACTTTATGTGTGTTGCACACACCAAGTGACTATATCGACAACTTATGACATCAGGTTCATAGTCTTCAAAGTAAAAAAATCCCCACTCTGATTATTTTTTCTGAAAAAATAGCCTTTCAGTATAATAGATCCTCTATCATATGGAAACCCATGATCATTATATTTTTCTAATAATTTCATCTTTCATTCAGTCCAACACATCAAATAATACTTCACATTTTCATCATTGTTAGTAGGTGCAATTACAACAAAAAAAACTCCTTCACAATAAAACAAACTTTTATGTTTAAATTTATATCATAATTAACATGAAAAATGAGCTTTAAAATAAATTTAGTATCTATTTCTAGATCTCTATAATTTTAAAGAAATTCAAATGTTACCTTCTCTAACAAGATAAAAAACTCGATCACCATTAGATGATATTGTAGTCTCCTCTGATTGCATTTCTTCAAACATTACAAATGACATTTTCCCCTTTGTATTTAGCTCTGTATGTTTCCAATCTTTTACATACATTTTATTTTCACAAACATCATTGGATTCTACGTTTTCTATGTAAACACAGTAGAAACAAGAATATTTTCTTTTATCCAATGAAAACACATTTGTGGAAAAATTTGTTTTAATTGAATACAATTTTCAAGTCCCTTTTATTATTTCAACGTCATTTCCAAGTGATCTATCTAAATCTTCGACCCCAATATGCCAAAAAAACCTATATATGGAAAATTCAAAGGAGAATGTAAATATGATATCAAACTACCATCAAAGATAGTCATTGTGATAAATGTAAACTATTTAAAATTGAATGTACAATAAAAATTAAATTGAATGTACCTTCGCACTTCCCTTGATCAGTTAGTCTCATGGCTTAGAGTAGCGATGCACCATTGAACAACTTCTTTAGCATCCACAAGTCAGTTTGTAGAGGGTTTCATTTGATATATTCGAAGCGCTCGTTTTATGCATGCCCTTGCATCGTCATGTTCTCGTTTTCCACAGCCAGTCTTAAATAAATTCCAACAATGTTTAATGCAAGTTTTATTATGAATACAAAAGAACCAAAAGAATGATCGTGAAGATTTGAATCTATTATGCTAGGATTCCACTAATAAACATATCCTAGCATATAGAACAGACTTCTTCAACTTTATCATGAAAACGTAACTCAAAAAGCTCATACAAATCTACTTAGATTTAAATCCAAATATAAAAAAAGAGAGAGTCAAACAATAACCAATCGGCTTATATAAAATAAAACAAGAAATTTCAGATTCAAAACATCGGCCGAATATTACAATGGATGGCCTCTCGGCTCTCATCCCTTTTACAAAAGCTCTCAAACCATTTCTCTCTCTCTCTATATTCCTCAATGTTTTTCCATCCTTACACACTCCTCATATTTATACATAATAATAAATTTATTCCAATCCATAATTTCCTCCACACAAATCTCAACTACAATATAAATTAGATTTATCCTTTTTTGGACTCAACTAAGTCTCATTTAAGGAATTCCTAATCCCTAGATTATCTACCTAATTCAACTCCACTCATATCCTTAATTTATTAAAAGAATATTTACAATAATCCTCACTTACAATTTTCTCTCTTAATTTATTAAAATGAACACAATAATTTATAAAATAATTAAAAAATCATCACCCCCTAATTACACAATATTTTAATAAAACCCAAGCAGGATGTTCCTGCATCAGACTCCCCATATAGAGAAGTTTCCATAGACTCCTATCTATGAGGTCTGTCTCTTTTATGTAATAATGCGACGGCCACAATTCTTGATGACTTGCTCCCTTCGGGATTCAAAAATTTGTTCAACCGCTGGTCCTTTAATGTATCAAGTCCATTTTTTAATTCATCAGTTACTCTGTTAATTGGATTCCATCAGTCTTTAAAAAAATTTCTTCTGCCAATTCCTCGAAGTAACTCCTTTTTGTTTGATGCTTTTACCTTCAATTGTGGTGAATGCTCAACTTTATGAAGTGAAGAATAACCAAGAATTTCTTCTTGACCATAACTATAGTCATTGATTGTTTATATAGCAACATATTTCTTGTCAGGTGTTGTACCTGCATTCATAAAAAACTATTAGTTTAAAAAATACAAGACCTTTCAGCCTCTTTTGATGCTTCAAGCACCAATATCCCATCATCAACCTTCTGGATTTCAGTAGATCTTGTTTTGAACTGTTGGCTGCTTTCATCTTTATCCTACTGGATCAATATTTATGTCTCCTTTATGTCTCTACGGACATAACTTTCTTGGTTCCCCCGATCTTTCATCTCAACTCCAAATAGTTTCTGCTCAATTTCTCTGATTTCAACATCATATTTATTTATGTTTCCTTATGTACCTACAGTCACATTATTATTTGAAAAGTTATAACATTAACTCAACTCTATAAATGTTAAAAACATTTCATCCTTATCATGCACAGTAACTGCAATCTCTTCTGTATCAGGTTCTGTAAGTTTCATCTCCCCTTCAGGTTCCTTAAGCCATCGTTCCAAGAACATTATTTCCATGTGAAATATTTCCAACATTTTATCACAACCTTCATTCCCAGCTTCATTCTGCTTCTGGAAATATTCCTGAGTTATCTTGGTTTTTGTATCATCACATTGCAAAATTATGTTAACAATTTCATTAAACAAATTCATTTTTTTACCTCCTTGGAATATCACTTCGACATTTTCATTATGCTTCTGCTCCATAATAGCTTCAATTGGATGTCTTACCCCAAACAATAACTCATATCTGAATTCTTTATGCTGCAAAAAATCAGTACCTTCCTCCTCTGAAAGGTATTTTCCATCACACTTCATCTTAGGAGCTTCATTCATCTATGTGACAGTTTCACCAGACTGTCCACCATCTTTCGCACATCCTGCAAACATACATAAACTATGAGATTTAAAAATGCAAGGCTTCATAGCCTCATCTTCTTCTCTCAACAACACATCTTCAGATTATTCTGAACTATTCCAATAGTTGATGAGATCTTTCTCATTGATCTCTTCACCAAGAATTTCACCCTATTCTAGGCCACAACTGGAAACTTCCATTTTCAACTTAGCCTCTCTGAGTTCTTCACATCTCATTTGCACACCCATCATTTTCTCGAGCTTCCTTAGCTCTTCTGTCAACTTTATTTTTACATCTTGTTCCCTCTTTGCGTGTAGCCTCTTCCATTTCACTTTCTTCCTCATTGTCCAACCATGTCTCTAGTCCTTATTTCTCTGCAGCAATTCCACAAAAAACTGAAGGTGAACTGTTATTTTAGCTTTCTCCCGCTCATACTCTTTTTCATTCAACTGCTTACATATGCCAATTGCCTTGGCATTTTCATTCTTCTTTCTTATGTTCTGGTGTTCATCATATCTTCAGAAATGACTATCACCAGTCATCTTCTCCTCCTTTGTGAACTTCATTTGTTCATGTGTTGATTTCATTTGAATCCCCTTTTCAGCAAGCCTTCTTACTTTCCATTCAGCAATAAAATATCTCTTCCCACACTTGACCTCTTTCAGTTCTCTTTCTTGGAATCATCTCAGGGCAATTCTCTTGCTTCTCTTTGTTGCAAACAACAACTGCAGTATTTTATGTGTTATACTTACCAAATCTTTGGGTGTCGGGCTCCGCTGATCATGCACCCTATTACATTCAAAACTTTGACTTGGTTTAAGACTCTTTGACTTCATACTTTATATCAACTCTTCATCTTGGATGAAAAATACACCTTCTTGTACAATAATTCAATCTTAACTCAAGCTATCCAAATTTTCATTTGAGCCTAACATCTGTTTGACTTCAAAGCTTGATCCAATAATTACAATAGTGGATATTTTGACATAATTCAAGTTATAAAACATACCCATGAAAATCCACCTTTAATACATTCATGATGTAAAATCTTCACTCTCTCTCATACTCCATTCTTCAGAAAAATATCACAAATCACCAATTAGATCATCTCCCATTATCATTTACTCAAATGATACTTTAGCCTTTATATTGAAATGTAATTCACTTTTCCCCAACATTTATTTTAAAATAAAATAAATCATTTAATTTTCACATTAAAATACCTTTTCGAAATGATGTATCATACCTTATGCTCACTTCAAGGTTATTTAACAAACCTTATCTCCGCAATTTCAAATCTCCGGACTTCACTCTTCTGTGTTTTCTTTATCACTATGAATATTCACATTTTCCTTCATACCATAGTTTGTTCAACATGTTTACCATCATAAGCAGGAATTTTTCTTGCACTTCCATGCAGCTCCCTCTCTGCAAACTCTCTCTCCATAGTTCGCCTTTCTGTCACTTTCTCAATATAGGATGAAAACCTTTAAAAATGATTTGTTTTGATAGACCAAAATTATTACATAAAGGTTTCTAGCTCACCGCAATTTTAAAGGTTACACTTCCTTTTTCCTCATAGGCATAAATCAAGTACATATCCCTTCACAACCACAATTTCACTCAAGACTTTATCCAACTTTGTTTAAGACCAGTTTTACTTTGACAAAAATTCCAATGCAAACCACTTAATGATTTGGGGACACTTTTTCATGGAACTATTACACACACACACTCATACATTTCTTCATTTACCATGCTTTCATTGCACAACTTTTGTTGTCCTCTGTTGCTTCTTTTTATACATCCTTTATGTCTTTGTATTGTTCTCTCACCTCTTCCTCCTTTCATAGAACACTTGTGTCTCATGCTAGATGTATTTCGACTTTATGGATATAGAGCTTGAACTTCACATGTTGCTGCAAATTTTTCCATGGCCCATATCCTATCATGCGGAAGCTGATCTCATTTTTTAAGATTATGGTTATAAACCATAATAAAATACACCTTTAATTAAATTTCAAATATATGAATAGACTTTGTTAAAACCCATTTTTAAACATCATATATTCAGCTTCCAATTAACATTCTATACTTTGGTTAAAACACAAAGTGCCAATATGATATCATATGGCCCACAGTTTACCTTTACAGGGATGAGTAAACACATCCATCAATTTCCATTCAAAAATATTCTCCAAGGATTTTCGATCAAGTTGTCCACCACTTTCAAGCGAGCTTACTGCAGAAGAGATCTTTTATAATGCTCCAATTTTTTCTCATTCCCATTAAATATGTGATCTCTTTCGTTGACCCAAAACACTTTAATATTAAAAGGTGAAATATCCTTTCCATCGTGATGTTCCGTGCAGTTTCAACGAAGTTTCTCCTAACAATATCATAATATGAATCAATGAAAATGAATTTTGATACCATGCCTCTGCTGCTCTCAAAATATCCTTAGCTTTGATTAAAATACGAAGAGAAACACACTTAGTTCGTCGGTTCCATGCTTAGAGAGTTCCATGCTCAATTTTATGTTGCATACAATTCCAATCCAAACGCTCCACACAAGCTCTTCTTCCACGACTCTTTACACGCTTTCTACAATCTGCTCTTCTCTTCACTCATTCTACACATTTTCATCAGATATACCCTCTCCAAGATGTAGAAATCCACAATAAACTCGACTCGCATGTTCAAATTTTTTATCCAGTTCTGGCACTTAGAATCGCCCAAACGCATACACCAACTTCCTCGCGCATCAGCTCACACATACACCAGACTCATGACGCCTAAGCATGGAGTCTAACCTCACACGGTTTTGATGATCGTTGCTGCAAGTGATGGCTCTTGGCTCAAGCTATGGCTCTCAGTAAATTGATTCCAATTTCAATGCCTGGAAATGGGTAGTCCAACAACTGCCTCTTATCTTCTCATCAAAGGATCTCCCACTGTCCATGATACATGATCAGAAAATGATCCCCAATCTCTACATTTCTTAAAACTCCTCATGCAGTCAGATCTACAAACTGATTCAATAGCCTGCTTCATAGACAACTTGCCTCAAAATGCAAACCGTTGTGTAGATCCACCTTCTCGCAATGCGCAGGAATGCCTAGCTGCTCTCACATATTGACCTCGATGTACAAATAGATCACACATGCGTTCTACACTTAAATCCAACCAGCAAGCTATGCCACCACTGAGACTGAACATGAAGCCATGGGAATTTAATTGGATGTTCGCTCCACACATGTGCTTCTTCAATGCACAAATAGAGCGATACCTCCAATGCAAAAAAAATCCTTTCAAGGCTAGACAATACTAATTTACCACATGGTATCCAAGGATGAAACGAGAGCTGCATGAAGCAATGTTATCTATTAACATTACACCAATTGCACCGTATTCTCAATGAACCAGCATCCTTTAGCAAGCGCATGAATTTCCTCAAAATAGAATTCTTCCAAACAAGAGAGGGTTTAAACACACCAATAACACAAAAACGTTTATCTCTGTAGTAGATTTCAATCCGCCACAATCTTTTACATAATTCAATCAACTCTCTCCCAGCTTTGATACCAAAATGATGCCAGGATTTTGCTAATAAATAGATCCTAGCATATACAATAGACTTCTTCAAATTTATCGTGAAAACTTAACTGAAAAATCTCATACAAAGCTACTTAGATTCAAATCCAAATATAAACAAAGAGAGAGTCAAACAACAACCAAGCGGCTTATATAAAATACTACAAGAAATTTTGGATTCAAAACATCTGGCCGAATATTACAATGGATGGCCTCTCAGCTCTTGACCCTTTTAAAAAAGCTCTCAAACCATTTCTCTCTCTCTCTTTATTCCTCATTTTTTTTCCATCCTCACACACTCCTCTTATTTATACATAATAATGAATTTATTCCAATCCATAATTTCCTCCACAAAAATCTCAACTAAAATCTAAATTAGATTTATCCTTTTTTGGACTCAACTAAGTCCCTTTTAAGGAATTCCTAATCCCTAGATTATCTACCTAATTCAACTCCACTCATATCCTTAATTTATTAAAATAATATTTACAATAATCCTCACTTAAAATTTTCTCTCTTAATTTATTAAAATCAGCACAATAATTTATAAAATAATTAAAAAATCATCATCCCCTCCCAATTACACAATATTTTAATAAAACCCAAGTAGGATGCTCCTACATCAATTGACCTACGCATCCATCTGACCATATCCAATGTTTATAGAATTTAATTCCACGACTTTTCAAGGAGTCATAAATCTTTCCAAAACAACGTTGTACAAAATATGTATCATTTGTATGCTGGAGTGGAATGTGAATTCCACTCGAAATTTAAAAGTAATTAGCTAAAGTAAAAATAAAAATGCCACTAGGGCTGAATCATGAGTTCACAGTATTCACTGATGAGATGGAGTAGAGGCGGTCATTGACACAGGTGGTGGGACGTTTGCTGGTGAGAAAAATGGTATTGCGGATCATGGATTTCGGCTTGCAGGTCAATGAAGGGCTCAAACTCGGGAGGGTTTCTGGTTTCATGGACCTGAGGGGTCTCTGGTTCAAAGGCAGAGAGGTGAAGTAAGCGGGGTGAGAGTTGTAAGGACATTGACAATGGAGCATGCGACGCATAGGGATTGGACGTTTAACTGCAGGTTGGTGAACACCGCGTGCTGGGTTTAATACTGGTACGGGCCTCAGTACCAGTTCACCTATGGACTTACCTTACCTTTCTGATGTGTAGGAAACCTTGTTCTTGAAACGTATTCCTCATGGAATTTGTGAAATACACAGCATACAGACCTCTAGGGCCTGCACTTCATTCTGCTATATCATTCTTTGCCTTGGGTCCACCCCGAGACACGTCAACATAATTCCGTGGGGGTATGGGTCTCTTCCCCCTTCTGCTCCTTGACCCCCTCAGAATTACACATATGGAGAGTCACTTTACATGCATATTATTAAAGCGTCAAGCATTATGATGTTTTTGTTTCGGGTCCTTTATACCATACCTTTTCCTTTTCGCTTTATGTTTGAAACCTTTACGTCTTCCTCCCTTTTTCTAACATGTGTTTCGTTTCTCAGCCACGTGACTTATCTTAACATTGTTTCTCTCCAACCATCATTTAAATGTTTCACCACAAGTTATAACATTCAATACATCGCTACTTAAGGGTTATCTTCAAATATGACTGATGTTAAATAATGATCAACAATATCATTGATCTATGAGAGAGAACTATGAAGCTAGTGGGATAACCACTTAGATCAGTTCATATCGTAGCAAGTGGAGTTGTTACAGCAGAGGGAGAAAACTGTCAAGGATCGGGTCCTATTTTTTGAATCTGTAATTGACCTGTATGAAATTTGTTGCAGAAAGTTTCTAGAAGAACTTTATAATTGGTTGTGGAGACTACAAGTCAAGTCACTTCAAGCAGGGTCACATAGGGTCTGTCACAAGTGGATGCATGTGAACCTAGTAGCACTCCAATAGTTAGACGCCGGTTTGATCCGAGCTGTAGATTTCTGGGTACAATCTACCTTGGAAGGATACATTGTATAATTTGCAGCCGAGTGTTACCAATCCTTTTCAAAAGCAGAATACGTATTCAGATCCAGATTTCAAGGAGAACTGTTGAAGGAAATTTCGTTGTGGATCAAAGCTTTAATGGTGGATGAGGGTTTGATAGAATTTCAAAAGTCTCAGATGAAGACTTAAACCTCCAGTACTGGGGGAAGGAGCTGAGGGAGAGATGCTACATGTAAGTTAGAAGGGATAATATGGATATGGATGCCGAAACCTCTAGTATATTGAGAGAGCGACGAGCAGATTGGAGGGCGTAGATTTCTGAGAAGTGGCAGAAACGAGTGATGAAGGAGTTTTAGAAGCAGAAAAGTAGTCGACAGAACAAGGAGAAGGTGCCTCATATGAAAAAGGAAATGGACTGTCAGATGGGATCCCAAGAAATAGGAGGGACCATCAATGGCATTATGCAAGTGTATAGGAGCCCAGCTGAATGAGAAAATGGAGAAAATTCCAACGTGGAGGACACGCGCCTTGAGGAGATATCTGATGTGGAGTTGCATGTTGCAATGGAGAAACTGTTTCGAGAGAGGTTGGCACCCGTAATTCAAGGTAACTATATTCCCCAAAGTTCAAGTATCTCTAGTCCCAACCTTGCCCTGGTACTCTATTAGCCACTAAGTAAAGTTTTTTTTAAGTTACGAGAGTTTAGCAAGTTGAATAATGTTAAGTCTTTAGTACACATATCTACTAGCTATAGTGCTAGTAATACAGTTTTACAGCTAGGAATTAGATGTTTTATTTTACACCACCGATACAAATAAATATGGCGGGATTGTTTACCCAATACCCATAATTCTTTGGGAGGGGCAATGATGATGTGGAGCAACACTATTATCTATGTGAAGCAATATGGAGGTCTCGGCAGACACCAGAGGCAATTAAGTTGATTGAGTTCGAAACTACTCCAAGAGATAGAGCTCCTCGTTGGTTCATTAAATGGTCCGAAGCTCATATAAAGCTAGTGATAGATGATGTAAAGAAAGAATTTGTCAAAGAATTTAAGTTACCTTAGAAGAATCAGTAAGGGTTATCAGAGATGTGGGAGATTAAACAAGGAGAAGGTGAAATGGAATGGGACCTGATGAGGAGGTTTAAGGATGCGATTGGGAAACTGAGTTACCCAATTGTTCTGAATCATCGGCAAGATTGGTTTATTAAAGCACTTCTTCCGTTGATAACAACTATACTGACATAACAAAAGATTGATACCTTACAATATTCCCTGGAGAAAGATATGAAGATAGAGGCTATGGCGAGGTATCTGCAAGAATTCATAGGAGGAGAAGCAGCTCAAGACCCTTGCATATTGGGGCTACAACATAACATATCTAGTTTAACACAGAATTTGGAGGACATTCAGCTGATACGACCTGCAAGGCCCAATGTGTGGTGCACCCATTGTCTAAAGGAGGGACACGTGGCCACATAATGCCTGAGGTTGCAGGGGTAGAATGTGGGAGCTTCAACAACAGGGACAGAAGGGAGTCCACCAGTTGGGGGAGTTGCGCAGATAAACACTCAGGTACTATACCAGCAACAACCCCACTTTCTAGTGTTCCTTGATCAGCAAAATCAGACCGTAATTGAATACTCGAAATATGCAAAGGCATTGGTCATCCTCCACGACTATGCTCAATTTTGCAGAAGTACTCCAACATTCCAAACAATACATATCATGAGTTATATGCTTCCACAATGCATAATAAAGAGCATTGTAGAGCCTTTGATGTGCTGGTAGAACAATTGGACAAACCATCTTATAGAGTGAATGAGGCTCCAAGGGGACGAGGAGGAGGAATGAGAGGAGGAAGAACTGAAGGAAGAGGATGGTCTAGTAAGTTGCTACAACTGTGATCAAGAAGCACAGGTAGCAAGAGAATGTCTGCTACCTACAAGACCATGGTGCTCTTAGTGCAGAGTCAATAAACACACAACTGAAGATTGTCTAGAATTAATTATGAGGTGGGAGGAAAGACCTAGACAGAGAGGATTGAATCTGGTGAATGCAAAACTAAGTATATTATAAGCTTAGGCTATGAAAAATCTAGCCATGGTAACCCGGGGAGGAAAGAGAATAGGGGAGCATACACAAAATATAGACCCGATAAAGCTTATCAAGCCAGCATCTCCAAAGTACAGTTTGAGACCGGATAGACAAAAGAAATATTTTAAGGAGGTAGTGGAAACATTTTCCCAAATCAGGGGGAGCAGAGGCATTGAGCTTCCACAGCCGACTGTAGAAAAAGAGAAGCAGACCCATACGAGTACAATGATTGACGAATAGTTCTGATTATTTTTTAAAATTGTAACCAATGCACCAATGCTCAAACAACTAAATAAATATCTAGAGATGGTGGTGCAGGAAAACGAAGAACTGGAAGGGTCAAGAGATTCAACCCATAAATACATAAGGAGGATAAAAATAAATAAGATAAAAACAGAAAAGAAATTCCATGTGAATACTCAAGTCGTGGTATTTCAAATCAAGGACACCATGCTCGACCTAGGATCAGATGTCAACATTCTATCAAGAAAGACGTGGGAAGCACTAAGGAGGCCAAAGTTGACATACTTACCAATACAGTTGTCTATGGAAAATAAATACTGCATTTTTCCCATAAGAAGGCTGGAAGAGGTCGTGGTTGAAATTGCGGGAGTGAAAACATACAAAGAATTTGAAGTGATACATATCATGGGGGATAAGGATTCATGTCCTGCATTGTTGGGGATAGATTGGGTTTTTGAGAGCTATGCAATGATTGACTTGAACGAGGAACTGATGATATTTGAATACGGGGAAGTCAGGGTCACTCAACCCTTGACCCATATCAGGGACCCCGATATACACAAACTATTGAAAAAAAAGAGGATTCTCAACTTCCCGATCATATTTATCAGATGACAGCAGGGAGGAGAGAAGACTATATCAGTCCAACAATGGGAGGGACCGTAAGCTGGAGAAGCGTTCCGATTTTAGACTTGGGCTCGAAAATAGCTTGGGATGATTGGTAGCAGGGAGGATAGGAGTCTAATACAAGAGGATGTGCTAACATCCAGTGAATCCACATCGGCGAGAGGGTGGAGAAACCATCGTAACTCACTTCTGATACGGGAAGACATTGCAATAGCAATAAGAGCCAGATTCAAAGAAGATGCATGACCACAATTCATTGAAAAATACAAAGGAGATTCTGACCCATGAAGCATTTTGAAAATTGTGAGTATAACTAGAAGAATGTAGGGCATGCATAATATCTGTGGATGCACAATTTTATACATTCATTATATACAATTCCACAGGCCTGGTTCTTAACCGAAGAAAAGAAGAGAGGAACTGGCACCTGGCAAGTAGATGCAAAAAATTTTATGCAATGTTTTTCTTTTGAAGGAAAAAAAAAATTGGTTACACAGGCACTACGAGCCATCAAAAGAGTACTATTTTTTCCATAAATTCAAGAAGACAAAGGGCAACCACTCTCAGAGAAAATTATCAAACAATCAGTAGCATGCAAACGAATAGATAGTGAGATGGGGACAATGATATAGAGAATCTCCAACACTTATACTTTGAAGAGAAATAAGGGGAGCGGGATATACAAGAAGAACCTACAATAGAGGGACTACATATGCTACCCTTGACGACCAAGAAGCTAAACATTGGAACCCGAGAGAAACCCAAAATAGCGTCCATTGGCGACTACTAGGACATAGAAATGACCAAGGAGATGTTTGACCTTTTATAGGAATATGAAGATTTATTCCCATCCTCAGTAGCAGAGCTAAAGGGGATAAAAGGGGAGATGGGGGAAATGTGCATAGTCTTGATCTTACTGTCTAAATCCAAGTGTAAAGGATAAATTTAAGGGAAAAATAGATAAAATTTTGAAAGAAAGACTAATTTTTACAGTAAAAGAAGCAGAGTGGGTCAGTCCCATTGTCATACAAAGCAAAAAGGAGAAATCTGAGATTAGAGTATGTGTTTCTTACAGAAGCCTCAATAACGCATGCATACATGATCCATTTCCCACTCTGTTTAGTGATGAGGTGCTCGCCAATGTGGTAGGAAATGAAGCCTATTCATTCACAGATGGTTTCTCACGGTATCGTCAAGTGAGAATAGTCGAAGGAGACAAGAAGAAGACCACTTTTACAACTGAATGGGGATCATTCACATACCATGTCATGCCCTTTGGACTAAAGAATGCGCCAACGGTGTTTTCACGAATTCTGATAGCAGCATTTCGGGAATATATCCACAAGTTCCTTGAGGTTTACATGGATGATTGGAAAATTTACAGCTTACTAAAAAATCATTCAACCTTACTGAGGATATATTAGGTCCCTATATTACTAGTATAGTCCCTTATTGTTGTTATTGTAACCCCCTTATTTTTATTATTGTACCCTTGTAACCCCATATTGTTATTATTGTGACCTTAAATTATTATTGTTAGGTCGGCCAGGATTACATTATGGCCCCATGGACTCCTATATATAGAAAGGAGGTTTTTTTTAATTTGAATCATCCAAGAATTGTTCATTCATGTAATGTATTGGAGGTTTCCCCCTCAAAGTGGCTTATTTCTAAGGCATTGATATCTCTTTCCTTCTCTTGTTGGAGCTAGTTTCACAACATTTGGTATTAGAGCTTGGAGATTCTAGGGTTTCGCTGCTCCAAACAGGTCATTATGGTGTTTTTGCTATAACATTTTTTCTACGAAGGTTCAGAATCTGAAATTTTTAAAGTGCGAAGCAAAAATCCCGAGGAAAGTCATCTCAAACTTTCAGAGCTTGGTTCACAACATTTTCGTAGATATGATCTATGCAAGTTAGGTCATTTTGAAGGCTCCTGAATTTAACCTAAACAGGTCATCGTGGTATTTTCGTAATAATTTTTTGTCTACGAAGGTTCAATAGATGAAAATTTTAGAGTGCGAAGCCGCAATCCTGAAAAACATCAGCGCACAATTTCAGATATTGGTTCGCAATATTCTAGGAGATATGATCTGTGGAATTTAGGGCTTTTTGAGGCTTTTGAATTTCATCTCAAAGAGGTGATCGTGGGAAAATATTCATAGCTCTCTCTCTGAGCATCTGATTGGAGTGACGTAAAAAGTGGCCACAAGTAAATCGACTGTAGTTTTCGATCTATCAATTTCAGAGCCAAAGGAGGAAACAATGACACGTGGCAAGTCGTACAAGTTCACTCTACTGAACTAGTAAAAAATTGGGTCATTGTGGGAGATTGGACATAACTTTGTTTTGAAGAATCCGAATCAGATCAAACCTGTGGAATTTGAAAGAACCTTTAGAGGGCTACTACAGGGCTGAATTTTAGATATTTAGGATCTAAAATTATAGAGATAATTCAATTTCAATTTCGAGCTCCTCAAAAGCAACTAAAAGGTGTGTATTGTTTTTCCAAATTTCATAAGTCTTGTTTGAAGAATCAAGTTCAATTGATTCCAAGGGCATATTATAGAATACATATAATTATTGGATTCTAAAATGGCCCCTAAGAAGAATTCAATGCCCATTAATCCTTTAGAAAGCTCCACTATGACTCATGAAGATGAAGAATGGCAACATGACATATCAAAATTACAAGAGAAAGTGAAACAAATTTCGCTCTCGTAAAGAGCAACAAAAAATGACATGGAAGTTTTGAAGAAAGGCATAAAAAATAAGATGGATGGTTTGAAGAAAAGCGTGGAATATAAGATGGATGGTTTGAAGAATGGCATGGAGTCTAAGATAGATGGCATGGAATCTAAAATAGATGGCATGGAATCTAAGATGGATGACATGGAAGCTAAGATCGATGAGAAAATGGAAAACATGAAGAATGATCTAAAAGTAGACATGGAAGGTTTGACAAAGTTGATACAAGAAATGTTTCCTAATGGTGAAAAGATAGTAGATGAAACTCATGATTAGAACAAAATAAATGTTAATCGTGATTTCATAAACTCTAATGTTGGCGGGAAGAACCACCATATTCCAAAAATGGATATGAGGAAGTTTGATGGAAAGGATCCTGTAACATGGATACTACAGATGGAGCAATATTTTGATCTCCATAACGTGCAAAACACACAAAAGGTACGCATTGCAACTTTACATTTAGAACAAAATACATTTGTGTGGTATCGATGGCTTTGCTCCCGTAAAAAAATTGTCACTTGGTCAATTTTTACGGAGGAAATGATAGCACATTATGAGGATACAAAGAGAAACACCTTCTTTAGCCAATTGATAAATTTCAAACAAAAGGGTTTAGTGGGGCAGCACATTGAGGACTTCCAAAAATTGAATATAAGGGTAACTGATATTCCAGAGGAACACAGGATTGATCTCTTCATAGGTACTCTAAAGGATAACATCCAACATGAAGTTCGTGTTTTGGAAGCTGATTCATTGGAGAAGGCATTCAGGTTGGCAAGAAAAGTTGAATGTAAAATTATGGCGACAAGGAAGCCTACCACTCAATTCTATAAAGAAGGAAGTGTTTCTACGCCTAGATTTCCACAACCTACAAGGTTGACACCACAAAAATTGGAAGAAAAAAGAGCAAAAGGGCTTTGCTAAAGTTGTGATAGCAAATACACTAAAGGTCATAAGTGTGCTGAGAAGAAATTATTTTACATAGATTGTGAAGAGGAAGAAGAAAATGAACAATAAGAGGATATACACCAGGAACCAACCCTAGAAGAGGAAGAAATGAGTCCTACCATATCGTGTAATGCATTGGCAGGAATTACCACTCCTCAAACTCTCAAGATAGAAGGACATATCAAGAAGAAAAAGGTAATAGTGTTGATTTATTCGGGTAGTACCCATAATTTTATTCATTGTAAGGTAGCCAAGGAATTGAATTGTTTCCTATACCCAACACCAGAATGTCAAGTGATGGTTGCAAATGGAGGAACTATAAATTTCTCTGGAAAATGCCATAATATCAAGCTAACCATGGGGGAATATGTATTGAATATTCCAATGATTTCCATTCCTATGGGAGGTGTTGATGTTGTACTAGGAGTACAATGGTTACAATCTTTGGGGACGGTAGCTTTTAATTTTCAAGAACTTTTCTTGAAATTTTTTTCAGAAGGAAAGGAAGTTGAATTACGAGGTATTGCAGGGAAGCCATGAAGGATAATAAGCTCTAATGTCATGACAAAGCTTCTAAAGAAATAACAACGAGGTGTAATTGCACAATTATGCTCACTAGAAGTTCCAACATCAAAATCATCTATTTCTGCAGATCTCCAAAAAGTCTTGGACAATCATTCCAAGGTTTTTGAAACTCCAAAGGACTCCCACCTATTCGTGATCATGATCATGCTATTCATTTGATTCCAGGAAGTGTTCCTCCAAACATCAGGCCTTATAGATATCCTTATGTCCAAAAGAGCGAAATTGAACGTATGATTGGAGAAATGTTAGAGGCGGGTATAATTCAACCTAGTCAAAGTTCTTTCTCTGCTCCTGTAGTATTGGTACACAAGAAGGATGGATCATGGCGCATGTGTCAGGATTATAGGGAGATCAATAAGCTCACCATTAAAGATAAATTTCCCATTCCTGTGATTGATGAATTATTGGATGAATTACATGGAGCAATTTATTTTACCAAATTGGATCTTCGTTCAGGGTATCATCAAATTAGAATGAAGACTGAAGATATTCCAAAAACAACATTTTGAACTCATGAGGGTCATTATGAATTTTCGGTCATTTCTTTTGTACTTACCAATGCACCTTCTACATTTCAAGGGTTGATGAATTCCATTTTCAAACCCTTCCTTAGAAAATTTGTGCTAGTATTTTTTGATGATATACTAATCTACAACAGGTCTTGGAAGGATCATGTTCAACATGTTGACATAGAGCTCAAACTATTGCAAGAGAAACAATTATATGCAAAAACATCCAAATGTTTCTTTGGAGTAGAAGAGGTGGAATATATGGGTCATATTGTATCTCACGAGGGTGTTGAGGTAGACCCTAGCAAAATTAAAGCCATTAAGGAATGGAAATTCCCCACAACCTTAAAGCAGTTGCAAGGATTTCTTGGGTTAACAGGGTATTATCGAAAGTTTGTTAATAATTATGGGAGAATAGTAGCACCTCAAACAACATTATTGAATAAATATGCATTTTCATGGACTCCGGAAGTGACTATGGCCTTTGAACATCTTAAAGAGGAAATGTGCCTAGCACTAGTCTTAGCTACACTAGACTTCACAAAAACCTTTATTGTGGAATGTGATGCCTCTAGAAATGGAATTGGTGTTGTTTTAATGCAAGAAGGAAGACCCATTACTTTTGAAAGTCGTCCAATCAAAGGAAAGTATTTACAGAAACCTATTTATGAGAAGGACATGTTAGCAATACTTCATGCACTAAAGAAATGGAGAACTTACCTAATGGGAAGACACTTCATGGTAAAAACTGACCATGATAGTCTTAAAAACTTTTTGGAACAAAGACTATCTTCAGAAGAGCAGCAAAAATGGGTCACAAAGATGTTGGGTTATGACTTTGAAATAATATAAAGAAAGGGGCAGCTAAATGTTGTTGTAGATGCAATCTCAAGAGAGAATGAAGAGGTGGAAGCATTGCTTTGTGCCATTTCTATTATCCAACCAGTTTGGATAACCGAAGCAAGAGATGAATCGAAGAAGGACGAAGACGTGTGGACACTCATTCAAAAGTTGCAGCAAGATCCTAGTACATCTTATACATCTAGTTGGAAAAATGATTCCTTATGGTACAAAGATCGCTTATATCTTTGCAAGAATTCCCAACTAAAACAAAAGATTCTTTTGGAATTGCACACTTCTCCTTTAGGAGGACACTCAGGATTTTTAAAAGCTTACCACAGAGTGAAGAAAGAATTTTTTTGGGATCGCCTTAAATCTGATATTCAAAATTTTGTGGCAGAATGTTTGGTTTGCCAACAGAATAAAGTTGAGACAATTAAGACCCTGGGTCTTCTACAACCTTTATCCATTCCAAGTCAGCATTGGGAGGATATTTTAATGGATTTTATCATAGGTTTAACTAAGTCCGAAGAAAAAAGTGTCATCGTGGTGGTAGTTGATAAACTTACCAAGCATGCACACTTTTGTGCATTATCTCATCCATTTAAAGCAAGTACATTTGCTACTACATTTATGGACACAATTCAAAAGCTACATGGAAACCCAAGGGTTATTGTGAGTGACAGAGATCCCATTTTTATTGGAAATTTTTGGACGAAGTTATTTTCTTGTTTGGGTACTCAATTAGCTCATAGCTCATCTTATCATCCTCAATCCGATGGTTAAACTGAGATAGTAAATAAATGTTTGGAAGGATATCTTCGTTGTTTTGTATCTGATAAACAAACACAATGGGTCAAGTGGTTACCTCTTGCTGAATGGTGGTATCACACTTCCTTCCATACTGCAGCAAAAATGACCCCATTTATGGCACTTTATGGATATCATCCACCATCCATCACATCATCTTTAAGGGAAAATTCGAAGGTTCAAGCAGTGGAAGATCACATCGAGCATCAGCAAGAAGTTCTCCAACTCTTAAAGGATAACCTGAATTTGGCACAAAATCGAATGAAACAACAAGCATATCAACATCGCAGCGAGAGAAGTTTTGATGTAGGAGATTGGGTATTTTTACGGCTACAACCATACAAACAAATGTCCCTCAAGCAAGCTAAGAAGGATAATAAATTATCGACAAAGTACTATGGTCCTTACAAGGTGTTGCAAAATATTGGTACTATGGCATACAAATTGGAGCTTGCTGCTTCTTCACGAGTGCATCCAATTTTCCATCTTTCATGCTTAAAGAAGGTTATAGGTGAAAATATTCCAGTTCAAACAATATTGCCAGAACTTGATGAGGAAGGAAAAATCATATTGGAACCTGAAGCAGTCATGGAAACAAGAACTCGACAACTACAAAATCAATCAATTTCTGAGTATCTCATCAAGTGGAAGAACTTACCCACTAAAGATTCTACATGGGAGTATGAGAATTTTATACAGAAGCACCCAGAGCTACTCAAGCATTGAGGACAACACTTTTTTGAAGGATAGGGGCATGTTAGGTCCCTATATTACTAGTATAGTCCCTTATTGTTGTTAGTGTAACCCCCTTATTATTATTATTATTGTACCCTTGTAACCCCTATATTGTTATTATTGTTCCCTTAAATTATTACTGTTAGGTCGGCTAGGATTACATTGTGTTCCCATGGACTCCTATATATAGAAAGGAGGTTTTTCAATTTGAATCATCCATGAATTTTTCATTCATGTAATGTATTGGAGGTTGCCCCCTTGAAGTGGCTTATTTCTAAGGCACTGATATCTCTTTTCTTCTCTTTTTGGAGCTGGTTTCACAACAGGATAATGTTTGACAGATGCATAAAACTCCAAATCTCCCTCAATCTCAAGAGATGCATCTTTGCAGTACCTTTTGGGATGCTGCTAGGACATGTTTTTTGTGAATAGGGTGTGTGTGTGGATCCAACAAAAGTAGAAATAATTATTAACATAGAAGCACCTAAAAATGTGAAACAATTAAGATCACTACTCGTGCATACCAGGTACTACATAAGATTCATCCACAAGTACGCAAATATAACAACACCATTTGAAAATTTGTTGCGGAAGTTAGAGAAATTCAGTTAGACTGACGAATGCACTACTACCCTCAATACATTGAAAGAAAAGCTAGCAAGTGCACCCATATTTGTTCATCCTATCTGGGAAAAAAAATTCCATGTCCATATTGACGCCTCCAGCATTGCATTAGGAGTAGTGTAAGCTCATCCAGGAGAAACTTCAGTTGATCATCTAGTATATTTTACAAGCAAGAAGTTGTCGATGGCTGAAAGGAACTACACAACAATAGAACGCGATGCTCTTGCGATGGTGTATTCCCTTAAGAAGTTTCGCCATTACCTACTGGGAGGTACGTTCAAATTCTTCACGAACCATTCAGCGTTGAATTACCTGGTCAATAAGCCCATGTTTAAAGGAAGGATCTACAGATGGCTCCTACTGTTCTGGGAGTTCACCTTTGAAGTGATAATGAAACTAGGAAGGTTAAACATGGTTCCTGAGCATTTATCAAGGTTGGAAAATGGAGAGAATGGGAGATCCCTAGATGAACAACTTCTGAATGCTGATCTCTTCATTGCAGAAGTCATCCCAGACTATTTGAAATAGATAACAGTTTATCTGGCAACAGGATAGTGCCCGAATGAATACACAACAACTCAAAGAAGACATTTGGTAGTGAAAGAAGATGAGTATCAATTGATAGCAGGACAACTGTATAAGATGGGGTTAGACCAGGTCTTGAAAATGAGAGGATATATTGCGAGAGTGTCATTACGGAGTGGCGGGGGACCATTTGTAAAGAAATGTGATGTCTGCCAAAGAATGGGACATCGATCACACCGAGATGAACTGCCACCTCAACCTGTAAGAGCACTGCAGCCATTTGAAAAATGGGTTTTTTATTTCATAGGTCCAATTGCACCCATGGCAAGACATTCACAGGCAAGCTACATAATTACCACAACTGATTATCTTACCAGACGGGCTAAAGTAGCACCAGTGAAAGATTGCACAGCAGACACATTAGCGAGGTTCATTTTTGAAAATATCATTAGCAGATTTGGTTGCCCCATAATTTTAACCAGTGATCAAGGTAAACGCTTCATAAATACAACAATCAAGTCTTTGTTAGATAATTTTATGCTGCAACATCATAAGAGAAGTCCATACCATCCTCAGGCAAATGGAAAAGTTGAAGCATTTAATAATATATTAGAAAAAGGGCTAACCAAGGTATGCAATGCCAATCGGATGACTGGGATGAGTGCATACCAACAACATTATGGGCATACAGTACAACTGTAAAAATATTTCACAATAAGACTCCTTTCTAACTGGTGTACGGGAGAGAAATAGTGGTACCTGCTGAATTTATCATACCAAGTCTATTAATTGCTTCAAAAATACATCTAACAGAGGAAGACTCAATCAAGGAACGTCTCCATGTGGTATAAGAGCTTGAAGAAGATATATTTCTGGCATAATTCCATAAAAAGGTCAAAAAATAAAGCCAAAATGCTTGGCATGACCGTCATATCAAACATAAAACGTTCGCAGTCGGAGGGAAATTTTTTTTGTATGACAAGAAATTTCAAAAGTTCTCAGACATACTCAGAATGCACTAGATGGGACCATACCATGTCATTGAAATTCAAGATTCAGGATCAGTTTGGTTGGCACAGCTAGATGACCAAGTATTACAAGGATGGATGAATGGTGCATGCCTGAAGCCTTATCACGAGTAATTTTCATCATTTCCTTTCCAGATAACTCTCGTAACCGAGAGTAGTCCGTAGGCTAGAATAGAAATAGATTGAGTCAATAAATCTTTGACACCTGAGAAGAGAACAGAATAGGAATCACAACAAATAAAATAATTACAATAACACAGAGAAAAATCACCTATAGCGATGGAGATATCACATCACAACTAATTGTGGTTTGGGGGGGGGGGGGGGGTATTATCTAAAGCATCATCTGTGTCAAAAAGCCAAGTGTGTCAAACATCATTCTATCATAATAACCCATCATACTGATGTTAGTCTGTGGGATCACGTGGATTTGTGAATTAAATGCCATAATTAGTAACAACCATACCGTCTGAAATTTTCCATATTAATCCATAATCATTACCCATCATGTCTTCCTAAATCTTGAAGACACAGTCAACAATGCCAGAATACACCTCACCACGGTAACTAATCGCACGATTATAGCCGCGGGAGAGACATACAAATTAATTAGTTATGGGATCTTATCAACCTCATTCATTCCAGTTACATTACTTAACCCACATGAAAGAAGAAAGCACGAGAATTCCAGAAAATTCACAGTTAGAACAAGAAACAATTGCAACAACAAGTGAAATTTCATGAGAGGAATTTCAAAGAGGTAGTCCAGTAGCAGGAATTAATAGAAAGATTTCAGGGATAGCACTCCAAGTATATAGAAGAAGGACGGATATAACAAAGGTAGCAAGAGAAGTCGTCAAGCCTGAGATCAATGAGAGAATTCAGATGGAATCGTTAGTTGGAAAGTATGAAAATGCATCACTGATTGACATAGATTTCACAGATTCATACCAAATTCCAGCTATGAAGAGGTAGTTATACATAGATAATTATGCTACAGAAGGAGGAGGGGAAGCAGTAAGAATGAATCTGGAGTTTAGAGGTATCCAAAAATCAACAATACTGAACCTTGGGAACCTCCCAGTGCTTGGAACAATGGGAGCTGCAATGAAGTGTAAGAAATTCCTGCTGAGCAGACTCCAGAATGGATCAGTGTGGCTAGGGCAGGAAATATCTATACATGCAAAGGATATCAACAGGCTCACGGGATTATCAGCAGAAGGGAAGGATGTCTCTACGTAATTTCAAAATGTGTCTAAGAGAGTAAAGAAGGTGAGAGACTGTGATTACTATAAAAAATACGAGACCAGAAGAGGAGGGAAGGGGGTGAAGATAGGCCTCATCAAAAATCCAACAGTCAAATTTCTTGTTACCTAATAGCAAGTAAGAAGATGAGGCACTACACCAAAGGCGAATGCACCCTCGGCACCATTTCAGTTGCATAACACTACCTCTCGGGAACCCAGCTGAACTGGTGTACATTTCTACTGAACGAATTGTTCGAGGCCTCTGAAGGTAACTACATAAGAGCCACAGGGTTCATTTATGGCTATTTCATAATGGCATTTGTGATGTGGAAATGAACCCACCCAGGGGTAATATAGCTTGCGAAAATCACAAATGACCATCCAATGGCAATGAATTTTACGCCCTCAAGGATCTCGGGAGATCCTAGCACAAAGGAGGTAAACGCAGAGGCTTTCTCATTCTGGCATTGGAAGATGCAATATGTGGTGCCAAGACACCAAAGGGTTCTGAGGAACCTGTTGGATAGATATTCCTCACAGATATGGTTTGCAGTAATCCACAACCAGACACACATCAGACCCACTTGTGTGGACGAAACTAAGTTCAAATGGAGAACGTTAAAGTTTCAGGTAGAAGAACATGCATTCCACACCAAAGTTTGTTCATGGCTAGGAGTCATAATGGAGATCAAAAGTAGAATACATCACTATTCATTTGAGGGCATACTGCCAAGAGCACTACTAGTGGAGACACCAAAGGAAACAATGAGTAGAGTTTCAAGACTATAGCTAAGACCTTTACTGGAGCAGTTAGACATGAGGGAAAACAACTTCAACTGGGTAATAAAAACTCTCACAAGTTCTTCTCCTATGTTTCCCTCTTTTACATATTTTCAATATTTAAATTCTGCATCATCATCCATGATTACACCTCTCGTCACTGCCCTACCTTCTACAATGTCCAATTCACCCTCAGCAACCACCGCAACTTCAATCCGTAAGAGTAAAGCACCTAAACCACCAGTAGCTACCCCTAAGGCTAGGAAAGTAAGAATTATGGTGCCTAGGAAATCAGACCCAAACCATGGATACGGGAGTGCCAATTCGAGAAGAGCCAGAGGTTGCTACCCACGGCACCTCTGCGCTACCTGTGTTTGATCTATTCTCAGTTTTGAATATTAAACATCATCTACACCCCACACTCACACCTCTTCACCTCGCAGTCACCATTCATCAACGCATACATCATTTACTTCCAAAGGCCAATCCACTTGCACTCCATCCACCTCAATAACTATCTCAAAACCAGTAAAGTTAAGAAACAAGACAAATGGATCCACTGAGGTAGAAGTTAACTCAAGTACGTCTATGGTACCTAAGGTTAACCAACCTCTGGTGGGTCAGGGAACTTTCGTGGAACTATTAGTTCAGGGAGGATCTTTTACTGCACACACAACGCCCTCGGAAAAAGAGCTGAACACATTTCATCAAGCCAACTTAATACTACAGCAGATTGAACCGACCACGAGTATGAATAACCTAGAAAGTTAGCAATCACAACAAAACCAACCTGCATCACCGCATGAGCACTTAGCAAGACCAATAGCCACCGGGCAACCCCTTAGAGAAAGACCGTCAATCCACGACATGTCAAGCGCAGAGAGTATGCAGACCTGGGGGACTGAACAACTATACAACTTAATTTAGAAATCATCACAACAGGGAGAAGGGTTGCATAATGACCTCTAATAGAGGTTTGAGCAGCAACAACATCAGATCATTGCGCTTACTCAAGAGTGCAATCAGCTGAAAGGGGAGAAGGAAAGTTTACAGGAACATCTAGACAAGGTAACAGATATCTTCAAGGACCTATGGCCAACAGTAATTTCCCAGGATGAAAATACACCGTAGGACATGTCAACCTGCTCCACACTCAAAATTTTTATCCAAATTCAAATGACATGTACACGTCTCAGAAAATAAAACCAAGAGCTCAGACAAGAACAAGCTGCAAGACCAACATTACCAGATCTCGCCGTGATATATGCTGAGAAGGTTACCGAGAAGCAGATGCAGGTAACCGAAATGTAGGAAACCCTGGGGATGACAGTCAGACAAGCTTACAACCTACTGAAGCATTTACATGAATTCTCTAATTCATTAACCATGAAAGCCCAACCTATCTCAGCACAACTTTAGCAAATTTTGCAAGAGATCAAAGAGGCCACAGATCCCGTCACCATAACCCAGCTCTACAACCAGGCAGAGGTACTGTTAACCAAAATACAGAAGATAGAGGATCATTCTGCTACCACAAGGTAGGTCCTCAGAGAGCTAAGGAAACCAATCAAGTAGACACCAGAGGCAACACAGTAGATGGCAATCGAAGCCGAGATAAAAATCCAAGAAGTATTCAAAAAAATTGTCGCCAGTAACAAGTGAAACAGAGGCTGAAAGAGTTGCCAGCAAAACTGACCAACTAATTAAGGAATGGAAATAAACAATTAATGAGTTCTCAGAACTCAAGTCTTCAACATTGAGCAAGATTCCTGAGTTGGGACCTTTTTTTCGACAGAGCGAGGAAACAGAGAAGACAGAGTCAACTGTAGAAGTGGACAAACCAATGGAAACCATAGAAACAGGAAAATATTGACACGGGATGAGTCAATAACATGTGGTCGGGGCCTGTTGGGGTCTGTTGGGGCCTTTGTTTTGAAAAAGGAATAATTTTGAGTTGCAGAGAACAGGTGGCGGAGCACAATCACGGTAGACAGGGAGTTGCCATGGTTGCGGATAGCTGGAAGATAGGTGGTGACATTGTGCTAGACTACTACAGACGCCTTGTTGGCCTCTATCCTAAACCAAGGTTTTTCTCAGAGACCTCCTTTTTTGCCAACACCCCATGGCATATATGTGTATATGGTTCAAGATTTTCACTTTCCTCACCCCCCGCTCATTTCCATGTGAGTATATGTATGTATATATACATACTATTGTGAAGCTCTACATAGTTTTCCATCTTGAATTTTAAGGCCCCCGAGTGACTTGTGCATGTAAAAAATTCAAGTATTATTACAAATATTTGCCTATCTCTTTCATACTCAAACCATTTAGGTGAAGTATATGCTTGAAATGGTCGCAGGAACAAGCCCATTTCTAAGAAGTTTCTCTAAGAGCTAGTACCCCACTTTCACATAAGAATAATGGCATCCCTTGATGTTAACAACTTATGAGCACTATGGCTAGTGAGAAAAAATTAGTTCATCAAACATAGGGATTTTCCATTTCCCATCAATTGTATAGGTATTATATTTACCCATTCACATAGAGATCAACATTCCCCAGCATTAATATAGGCATTGAATCGACATATTGGAAATATACATAACTCTCACATGCAACATATAAATTCCAGGGATTTAACTTGTCACTGCATGCACCAACATTTTACAACCATATAATATTTGTTAGAGCCATATAATTAACACATAATTCAATTCCACAAGTACATGATTCAATTTCATAGCTCTCAGCTACATACATGCAAATAAAATAATTTCAATGGTCGAACTGAAGGTGTGAATTTGATTTTCCACCCAACCTTAGACTCACTGCAACCATAATTACTTGTAATAGTCAACCCAACCCCGCCCCACCCAAGCCACATCCATGATCCGAGGGGAATTTCTTCAATAGTTTCAACAAGAGGTCATATTGAGCAAAAAGAGGACAAGGATTACTTATAAAATTAGGTGGTTTATCATCTCTTTAGAAAGCACCCTAAGTTGTTTCTCAGCCAATTCTTGGCAATAACTCATTCCAATTTTTCTCATAATTTCTTGAGCTCCTTCAGACGAAAATTTAGCTTCCCATGGAATTTTATTCCCTCCACTTTGTAGGTTTTTCTAGCACTTCTCATATTCTTTCTCAAATAAAATACAACCCCAAAATTATTGTGGAAATTCCTTTTTATAATTTCTCAAGGGTGCATCTTCATTCTTCTCTTGGACTCTTCATGTCCCCCTTCCTCCTTAAATCATGAATATGTGGTCCCACTCTTCATTCCATTACATTAAAATATATTCAGTTATAATTCAAAGTGTTATTTCATTATACAAATCAGGGGAAAAGCATACTAGGGGTGTCACACCAACGCTGTGTTTCTTAGCTTGAATTCCATGATACATTAAATTTCATCTAAAAAGGAAAATAGAAGATACTTTTCTCCAAAAATTTATTAATAAAAATAAATTATAATATAAAAAAATAAATTTTAATATTTTTATTACTTTTAACTTTTTATCATTAAGTAAGCCAATATTTAAATGGTTATACTCATATAAAAACACTACAATATATCCTCCATACTGATTTATATATTATTTTAACCCTTTTTAATTGAGCATACATGTAAATGTTTACAAAAAATTACACCACTACAACATTTCCTCCATATCAAGTGTCAAGAGGAATCAAATTTCTAGAAGTGCAAACATTTCTTCCACTATTGCGCTCATAAAAATGTTTGCATGTTGAGATATTTAATGCCTCTCAGTGCTTGGTAAATTCAAAATTACAATGCATCTATAATAGGAGGTAGAGGAGGATACTTTAGCCATAACCCAAATAGAATTACATGATAGATTTCAAATTGAAACCATGTGTCTCGCAGAAGCAACAAGGTTAGGGAAATTAACTGAGAATAAAGGAAGTTTGATCCGAATAAAGGTGAGCTCTATTGTCCATAAGTATGACATACTTAGTAAAAACTCAAGTCTAAAAGGAACGAGAATATTTATAAACGAAGATCTCATTCCAGAAGATCAAGAAAAATTAAGAAATGAGGTTCAAAAGGTAAAATAAGCTAGAAAGAAAGGAAAATGGGAAATAATCAGATATACAAAAGCAGTGATTCGAGATAGAAACCAAAAATATAGTAATAAATAGAAATTCAACATGCTCCGAATTCTTTCTTGGAACTGTCAGGGCTTTCCATGGAACTAAGGCCCCAAGCTAAGTTGGATCTCAAATGATTTTGATATTATATTTCTTGTTGAAACTTGGGAGCACGAAGAATCTAAGGTCCCTAACATAGATGGCTTTGCAATATGGTCTAACTGGAACAAGTGATCCTCTAGTAGAGGCGTTGGGGGCATAGCTTGCTACATTAAGAAGAACATCTCCCCCCATGCTAGGATTTATAAAAATGACCCTTACAACCAATATAGTTGGATCGATATTACTGACATTAATGATAAAAAGACCTACATAGCAATCTGTTGTTTCTCCCCCATTAATTCTAACTTCTATAAGAAAAAGAATCTAGATAAAAATATTCCTTACAATGGTTTAGAGAATGATATTTCTAGCCTAAGGAATGAAGGTAATATCCTTTTAATGGGTGACTTTAATGATCAAACTTCAAGCAACCAAGCTATTCTTCTAAGTAGTCATTCCAACCCCAATCCTCTTTGGTTAGATGAATACCTTACTCTGGTTAGCTAGTACAAAATGATCTCTGAAGACCTCGGGGATAATTTTTTTTGGTTGGAGCTACTCAAGCTCTGTAGTGCTCAGGATCTCATAATTTGCAATGGTTTAAAGAAGTGACCCAATTCTAGCAAGATGACCTGCAACCATGGGCTTGGCATGAGTGTGGTAGACTATGTTATTTCCAATCTCCCTTTATACAACGAAATAATAAATTTTGACATCTTAGATGACCACGAGCCTGAATTTGATCATAGGCCTTTACTCATAACTCTCTCAATTTTGTCCTACATGGAGATCCCATAGAAGATAATACTTATAGTCAAAAGAACTTAATATTTGATAGAAATAAAAAATATCTCTTTCTAAATGAATTAAAAACTAATTTGCTTCATTTATCTAGTATAGACAACATAGATGACCTCTATCATAATTTTACTACAACCCTCTCATATTCTACTAACAAGTTCTCAATTGAAGTCTAAAGTAATAAAAGAAATATCAAAACCAACCCATTGTATCACAAAGATTGTAAAAGTGCAAGGAGAGAAATTAAGGAAGCTGTTCATGAATCTCTCAAAATTAACAAGATAAAAATCTACAAAGCCCTAATTAAAAGGAAAAAAAGGAAATATATTCGTAAAAGACAAGAGAATCTCTTACACCTCTCTAAGGTGGCTCCTAAGAAATTGTGGAGGTAGATTCTAACTAGGAAAACTAAAGATAATAATAAATTTGCTTTACATGACTGGAATTCCTATCTTAAAAAGCTTTAGGAATGTCCAAATGCCAGGAATTTTGAAACCCTCCTCCCAAAAAAAGAAGTTTTCTCATTAGAAGACATTCATTTTTGTGTTAAACACCTGGCAAATGGGGAAGCTAAAGACATTGAAGGCTACTAGGTGGAAATCTTAAAAATTGGAGGTCTTGTCCTCATCCCTCACATCCACAAGCTTTTAAACCAAGCGGTCAAGGAAGGGTTCCCTAAAGCTTGGACTCAGAGCCTCATTATCCATATTTTTAAAAGTGGAGATACAAATAACCCCTCTAATTATCGAATAATTATGATCAGCCCTCCCTTAGCCAAGTTATATGGTATTATTTTGGAAAAGAAGTTGAGCATGTGGCTTGAAAGTGAAGGTAGGTGGGCTAAAGGCCAAGCGGGTTTTAGAAGGCAACACTTAACAACGAACCACCTCGTTACGCTTGGGATCATTGTGGAGGAATGTCGCAATGATAAATCCAATATCTTCTATTGCTTTGTGGACTTTAGAAAGGCTTTCGATACGGTTCCTAGAAATAACCTATGGAATAGATTAGAAGAGCTAAATGTTCCTTTCGAGCTAAGAGAGGCCACTATAAGGTTATACGGTAATGTAACTGCCAAGTTAAAGAGTAATGAGGGTTGGTCGAAAGATATTAAGTGTAATATCAGAGTTAAACGAGGTTTCCCCCTCTCCCCTACCTTATTTGGCATTTACATCGACAAGCTAGAAGGTTGTTTAGAGGAAGCAAGATGTGTTGGCACGATCTTAGTTAGGATAGTCATCATCATTCTTCTCTATGCTGATGATATTGTTCTTCTCGCAAGGTGCCCATCTGATCTTGATAAGCAGCTTAGACTTCTTAAGGATTTCTGCTCTACCATGGGTATGTCTGTTAACATTAACAATACAAAAGTTATGATTATGAAATCCAAGAAGGACACTTACACTAATTTTATGTATGACAATAGTAAGTTGGAGGAAGTGTCTTCTTACAAGTACCCAAGAATTGATATTCATCACAAGCTCAATTGGAACTATAACATTTAGAAAAGGATTAATGGGGGGTGGAAAGCTTATTTTGGTCTTGAAAATAATTGTAAAACGACAAACCTCGTAATGTGGGATAGAAAGAAGTTCCTCTTTGAAACTTTAGTCACTCCTGTTATTTTATATGGATGTGAGGTTTGGGGTTGCAACATCTCTAGAGAATCTTGTAGAAATATTGAGCAAATCCAAAAGTGTTTTATAACGTATAACCTTAAAATTAAAAGAAATACACCCTATCCTATTCTCCTTATAGAAGTGGGTCTTTCCCCTATCGAGAGCCTAGCTATGACTAGGCTTCTTTTGTACAAGCACAAGCTCAATAGCATAGGAGACCATAGACTTCCTAAGCTAGCTTTGTATTCCAGCCAAAACCACCTGTTATCACTCAGGTTTTCCTAGAAGTTGTGTAAGAGGAAATTATACCCGAGGTAACCACAAACCAATCTTTTAGATGCAGAATCTAGCCAATCTGCATCCAGAGAGGGCTCTCTCTTTATGATTTATCTTTGTTCTTGAAAGGTTTTAGGCTAGTTATAGTTTCAAGGGTTTGTTTGGAAATTGGTGGAATCTACAAACTAAGGGCAAGGTTGAGAGTTTTCAGTCCATTGGGCTATGGAGTCAAAGGATGGCTTTACTGGATTTCTATTCTAAGCACAAGATGGTATTACAGGGCAAGATAGCTAGACCGAGAACAATCCTTAAAATTTAAAGTGGATGGGATGATCTTGAAGGGATGAAAGGCAGCTAAGAATCTTTCACCGTGTTCAAGAGAAAGAAGAGAAATGACTACAAGCAAAGAGCAATGAAGGATTCTTTGTTATAGTAATCAACAATGATTAAATTAGCGAAGCAGGAGCATTTAAGAATTCATGCTTATAACTAATTTAGAAGAAAACATTAAGAATAATAACATTTGAAAACAGAGTACAATTAAGAAAATTATGTTTCAATCCTTTATGTAAATTATTCAGAAATGGATATGATGATATGATAAACTAATATAAAATTTCAGACAAAGGGTAGAAACACT
This sequence comes from Pinus albicaulis, assembly GCA_034641835.2. Lineage (NCBI taxonomy): Eukaryota > Viridiplantae > Streptophyta > Pinopsida > Pinales > Pinaceae > Pinus > Pinus albicaulis. Next base: position 1,549,428,552 of record CM076578.1, on the reverse strand, counting down.
TATTGAACTGTAGTCCAACACATGAATCCTGCAACAAGTCCAGTGCTTCAAAACGTCATCCAGCAAGCCACAAGTAAATTTCTCCAAAACTTTTATTCCGAAAATCTCAATGTTACAGCAGAGTAATAGAATCCACCCCAAATGCTTCCAAGAGTGGAGTATTTATACAAATTCTAAACTAAAATATCTTGAAACAAATATCAAAATTGGTTCACAAATCTCTCCAACTATTTACATAAATAGAACTAAAGTAAAGGATACTCAAACTATTTGGCACTATTTTTGATGGATAAGTGATGACAAAGAGGAGAATTCGAATTTGATCCAAATCTTATTTGATGATGAGGCATCCAAGTCACTAACTGCTTCCTTTCTTTGTGCAATCTGCTCCAACAATTCTGCAAACTTGGGGTCCAATGATATCTTCGTATTTCTCAATCCGTAATTGATATGTAAAAAGTGAAAGAGGTTATTGTGGATAAATATGTTGGTGAGATAAACCTCTTTCACTTTCCTAAAATTCCTCTCCAGCTGTGCATAATATTCTCTGTAAACAATATATGTAAAACAGAGTTTTACAGAGTCTGAAAAATGGCCTGTAAAGATACGCATGTATCTCTCATTATAAGATCACTGTGCAAAAACGGAGATAGGTTTTTGTAGATAGTTCTCTGAGGAACAAAAACCTCTTTAAGTTTTATAAAATATATTTCTAATTGGCCACAAGATTCTCTGCAAAATGATGACTTAACATGGATTTTCTGCAAACAATGCTTTCCAACATTGTTTAATATTTCCAAAACCATAATAGCTGTTAGAAAAGTGAGAGAGGTTTTTGTGGGTGGGCATCTTATGAACATAAACCTCCTTCAGTTTTTCAAAATTCATCTTGGATTGATCACAATAGTTTCTCGCAAAACTATGACTAAAACATGCAATTTCTGCAAAAATGTTCCTTCTTGTTGTGTTTTTCATCTTTTTACTTTTTTGCTCTTTTGACTGTTTTACTTTCACTTTTAGAAAAAATTCACTATTGGTGAAATTTATTTTCATCTCTTTTTACTATTTTACTGCCTCTGTAATTACTTTTACTGTTTTACCTTTGACTGCTCTCTAACTTCATTTTAACTTGCACTCTGACTTTTACCTGATACACTTTAACCACTGATACTCTTTAACTGTTATGCTTTTCCTATCCCTGTAATTTCTCATTTCACTTTTACCATTCACTAGGAACATTTCATCATTCTAATATCTCTCTGACTTTGTATACAAACTGTTTGTTGAATGAAGATATTGAATTAAAATCTGAGAATTTGGAGTAAACAATTTTGTCAACTAGTATTGAAATTGTTGGTCCAACCATAGGCTTTCTGGCCACCTCGCTAAAATCAAACAACTTGTTAATGAAACTGTTCCCTATGAGGGGCGTTCAATGGGCAACGTTTAAAGCCACAGAAGCTTCCATTTTGGTTCTTGTGGATTCAAAATGGAAATTTGGCTAATGGTGAGGAATTGAGTAAATTCACGGGAGAAACAGGTCAATTTGCAGGTTCGGGGGGAACAATTTTCAGTCGTAAAACTCAGGGAATGATCTTAGGACTAAGATTTTGGGAATACTAATCGATTTCAGCGAAAAACAAGGAAAAACAGAGCCATGTAGCAATGGGCGTAAAGGGTAAATACCGTTTATTTTCTTTTTTGGAAATCGGTTCAGCTTCCTGAGGGCGAATCGTTTCTTCAACAACTGCGCAAATACGGATCTTGGAGAAATTGGTCAATTGCAATGGAAATTTGAAAATTGCAGCGGGAGTAACGTTTCTTCGAATAATGAAATGACTAAAAAACACGAAAATGGCTTATTTACAAGTAAAAAGGGTTTTTTGTTTTTTTCGAGGTGTGACGTCACGGTAGTACTGGATGACGTGTGCAGAGTCGGGCGGTAAGTGGTAAGCGGGAAGTCCCCGCACCGCTTTTGGTCGAGGGCGGTATTGATCGCAGGGGGAGCGATTCCATAGGATAATCGCCACGTGGATGGTTGACTATTCATAAACCACCCATCCCCCGCTGGTTAAATTGCTGACAAGGGATGGGCAGCGGGATCAACGCTGGCCGTTGATCTGCGGGAGGCTGATCCAACGGCTAGCGCGATGGGAAGATGGGCGGAGGTTTCGCGTGGGCCCCGTCGTACTTTCAAACACTTTTAAATGTTTTTAATCGCTCCGGGGGCTTTTTAACTGGCGGAAATAGTTATTAATTAGTCCAGATGACATAATTAATCCTATATGCATAATGAACAGGGTTGCGGCGGGGTTTGCTTAAGCGGAATTCCACGTGGACGAACCACGGTGGCACAACAATTTGTCGAAGTTTTATTCATATTTTTGCGTTTAAACACACACATCGCATGTTTAAAGTTTTTATATATATATTTTATTATATGGTAAATTAATTAATACAACTAATTCACCATAGGGGCAGGATTAAGGTATATTGATAATTTTAACCAAAGGGCATATAATGGGTTGTTATTTTAAATGCGCGGGGATATAAAACACTTTGGTTAAACTTTATACTAAGGGGGTTTTTTTGGGTTATTTATAAAAAAGGGAGTTATATACTTAGGAAAGGGTATTTCACTAGGGATTTAATATAATAGAGTTAAATTTTAATATGGCAGAGGACAAGGAAAATCAAAACATCTTTGTACATCTAAGAAAGTGATAACTTGTGAAGTAAATTGCAACATTTTATCTTCAACACTTAAACTTAGAATAACAAGTTATTTTGAGGAATTTTTATGGAATGTTGCATCAGTTTCCTAAGTAAAATAAGATTTTACTTAGGCAAAAGTTAAAGATGGAAGATAACAATGATGAATTATTTCAAGTGCTTAGGTCTTTTTGATCAGTAGGCCGAGGGTCCGGTCCCTCCAGAAGTCAAGGAAATGCCTTGAGCCCCTTTGATCTCAAATTACCTTAGTACTTTTGGGGGAAATTAATAAAACTCTTGAGGGGGAAAATGATGAGGGAGGTTAATGAATTTGAATTTGCTTGCTGTGATTTTTCAGTGTATTTCCTGCTTCAGTACTTATGATGAAAGTAAAGGATCAAAAACATGTAGCAGCATCATTCATCAGATAACACTTTGCAGCACCATCTACCTACCCTATCTACTTAACACTACCATTTTCTCTTCTTTATTAGGGTGCATTTAGATTTGCAAACCCTTTTCAATCTTTTCTTTTTACATGATAAATCTATCTATTTCTACCCTTATTACATCCAAGGGCTCAGATTAAACTGTTGAGCACCTTTTATTCACTCTACCTAGCTACTTATCTGCCAAGATTAAACTGTTTGGCTAGATATTTATTCTCTAATCTATAACATGAAATTGAAATATGACTAAGCCAAGTTTAAACAATTTGACTTATTCATGAATTGTGGCAAAGCTGCACACAATTGCTTTATTACAACAGATGAAAAAGTAGTGGCATTTGGATTTGCACACTTTCCTTGGTCTATTTTTTGCTCGGGGTTCATTTCTTTCTCTTTTTTGACCATTTTATTCTTTTTACCCTTTGATCTTTCTTTTAGGGTATACCCTCTTTACATTTTTTAATTTTTTTGATTTTTGGTTTTTCAGGAATATGGAACACCTTTGCTCAAGTAAGAAGGTTTGAACATATTCCACACTTCCATCAAGACAATCATGAAAGATGAAACCTATTGATATAGGAGGCTAACACTGGCTCCACTTGGGGATGGCTTTTCCTTGTGGAAAGTCAAGAACAACAGGTCAGATGCCTCAACATGTCTTCAAACTGAACTATGTAATCTCCTTCTTCTGGTAGCTTTATTGTACATATGATAGTGCAACTTCTGAAGCTTAGGGCCTTCAATTCGGGCTTCAACTTCAGCAATTCACCATCCATTCAAAACTTAAAACTTTGTTTCCAAATTTCTGAAATCTTCTCGCCTGCTCCAATCCCAAACATGCATTTGTCGAAGCTGAAAATCTGAATTGAATATAGTCCTTTTTCCGCAACCCGAAATCGACATCTAAAAACAAAGACACAAAAATTTCAAACCAACTTAATGAAAAACTAACTCGAAAATTGAAAAACAAAAAAAAATGCTCAAAACTCTGAGCTTATTAGCACTCATTTACCTACTTTAATCTACTAAAAATATTATTGAATCAGGTAATACAAAAATGCCAATGAAGCCAATCAAGTAGATGTAAAAATAAATGGATAACTTGATTGCTTGTGATCAAAATTGGAAGTATGTTATGATCATGTGCCTTTATAATAAATGATATGATGTGTAAAGGCCATTTTTGATGTATTTGATCCTTATAGAGAAAACATGTTTGCATATTTGGGCTTAAAAGATTCTCCATATAATCTAATATAGGATCAATAAAAGCATGATGTATGTTATTTACTTCTAGGCCTTCAATGACTAATTGTTCAATTGAATTATGAATATTAGACCATGAACTTATTTCTTCAGTCTTGTGTTTGAAAGAATAATCATGTTCAATATGCAAGTCAAAAGATAGTACAATTTCCTCTTGCTTTGGAGAAGGAATATTTTCAAAGAATTCTTTAGGATTTCGGAAATTGTATGACTGAATTTGAGAATGCAAAAGTTTGATTTCATTTTCATAATTTTCGCAAATTATATCAAGAAGCCATTTTTTAACTTGAGGAGAACATTTTCTTGATTTAAAAAGAAGAAAGAAATCTCTTAGAAAATCCTCATCAAACTGAAGTTTTGATAACTCATCCCTGAATTCATTTAAACTTTCATCAAATGAAAGATTTTCCACAACCCCTGTCATCCAGTATCACTATTAATGCTTTGGAATATGGATTATTTGGTTGTGGAATTGCTCCGAAACTTCAAGCTATGGATCTCTAATCAACAGTGTGTTGATTGGAAATTGATATCAAAAGAGTCAGAAGAATGATGCTCAAATGTGCATGGTGATTTTATATTTAAAATTTTCAAAAGAGATAAATTAAAAACTACTCTAAGATCTTCTCTAAAATACAATATACATTGGAAAACTCTATCAATTTAGAAAGAACATAATGTCTTGGATAACAATCCAAGTTGAAAGCCTGATCTTTCCATATTGTTCTTCCAGGTTCATTCCTCGAGTGGAGTCTTAGTAGTGAAATTGATTTTGGAGTCGCCAGGTGGATGATTTTAACCTTTGTGTGTCTGATCCCTGTCCACCATCATAGATCAGATCTAAACCTGTAAAACAATTCTGAAGAAAAAGTCAGTTCTTCAGGAAACCAAATTTTGAGTATTTTCAAAACAACTTCTACAAACTCTTCAAGAAATTTAAGATTTTTAATTAAAATTTTCTCAAAGATTTATTAAACTAGAGAGTCTGATTGAAATTTTTGAAACTAAGGTTCAGTATATAAGCTAAATCAGATATAGACTGAAGCAGCATTTATTTACTTTTGCAATTGCAGAGCAAAAGCAATTTCAAAGGCTACCTGGCTGATCTTCAGACTCTGTCTATAGCTTATAAGTGAACAATATTAACAATTAAAATGATTCAGCTCCCCAGTATGGTCGCCACTATGTTATCACTCAGGTTTTCCTAGAAGTTGTGTAAGAGGAAAGTATACCCGAGGTAACCACAAACCAACCTTTTAGATGCAGAATCTAGCCAATCTGCATCGAGAGAGGGCTCTCTCTTTATGATTTATCTTTGTTCTTGAAAGGTTTTAGGCTAGTTATAGATTCAAAGTTTGTTTTGGGAAAATGGTGGAATCCACAAACTAAGGGCAAGGTTGAGAGCTTTCAGTCCATTGGGCTATGGAGTCAAAGGATGGCTTTACTGGATTTCTATTCTAACCACAAGATGGTATTACAGGGCAAGATAGCTAGACAGAGAACAATCCTTAAAATTTAAAGTGGATGGGATGATCTTGAAGGGATGAAAGGCAGCTAAGAATCTTTCACAATGTTCAAAAGAAAGAAATTACTACGACGAAACTGATAAAGGATTCTTTGTTATAGTAATCAACAATGATTAAATTAGCAAAGAAGGAGCATTTAAGAATTCATGCTTATAACTAATTTAGAAGAAAACATTAAGAAAAATAACATTTGAAAACAGAGTACAATTAAGCAAATTCTGTTTCAATCTTTTATGTAATTTATTCAGAAATGGATATGATGATATGATAAACTAATATAAAATTTCAGACAAAGGGTAGAAACACTTATTGAACTGTAGTCCAACACATGAATCCTGCAACAAGTCCAGTGCTTCAAAACGTCATCCAGCAAGCCACAAGTAAATTTCTCCAAAAGATTTTATTCCGAAAATCTCAATGTTACAGCAGAGTAATAGAATCCACCCTCAAATGCTTCCAAGAGTGGAGTATTTATACAAATTCTAAACTAAAATATCTTGAAAAAATATCAAAATTGGTTCACAAATCTCTCCAACTATTTACATAAATAAAACTAAAGTAAAGGACACTCAAACTATTTGGCACTAATTTTGATGGATAAGTGATGACAAAGAGGAGAATTCGAATTTGATCCAACTCTTATTTGATGATGAGGCATCCAAGTCACTAACTGCTTCCTTTTTTTGTGAATTCTGCTCCAACAATTCTGCAAACTTGGGGTCCAATGATATCTTCGTATTTCTCAATCCGTAATAGATATGTAAAAAGTGAAAGAGGTTATTGTGGATAAATATGTTGGTGAGATAAACCTCTTTCGGTTTTCCAAAATTCCTCTCCAGCTGTGCATAATATTCTCTGTAAAAAATATGCGTAAAACAGAGTTTTACAGAGTCTGAAAAATGGCCTGTAAAGATGCGCATGTATCTCTCATTATAAAACCACTGTGCAAAAACTGAGATAGGTTTTTGTAGATGGGTCTCTTAGGAACAAAAACCTCCTTCATTTTTGTGAAATGTATTTCTAATTGGCCACAATATTCTCTGAAAAATGATGACTTGACTGTAATTTTCTGCAAAAAGTGTTTTTCAACATTGTTTAATATTTCCAAAACCATAATAGTTGTTAGGAAAGTGAGAGAGGTTTTTGTAGATGGTACTCTTAAGAACATAAACCTCCTTCAGTTTTTCAAAATTCATCTTGTATTGGTCACAATAGTTTCTGCAAAATAATGACTAAAACATGTAATTTCTGCAAAAATGTTCCTTCTTGTTATGTTTTTTCATCTTTTTACTTTCTTGCTCTTTTGACTGTTTTACTTTCACTTTTAGAAAAAATTCACTATTGGTGAAATTTATTTTCATCTCTTTTTACCATTTTACTGCCTCTGTAATTACTTTTACTGTTTTACCTTTGACTGCTCTGTAACTTCATTTTAACTTGCACTCTGACTTTTACCTGATACACTTTAATCACTGATACTCTTTAACTGTTATGTTTTTCCTATCCCTGTAATTTCTCTTTTCACTTTTACCATTCACTGAGCACATTTCATCATTCTAATCTCTCTCTAACTTTGTATACAAACTGTTTGTTGAATGAAGATATTGAATTAAAATCTGAGAATTTGGAGTAAACAATTTTGTCAACTAGTATTGAAATTGTTGGTCCAAATCCATATTCGGATGGTAACCTGCTAAAATCAAACAATTTGTTAATGAAATCCAGGTCTCTATGAGGGGCGTTCAATGGGGCAACGTTTAAAGCCACAGGAGCTTCCATTTTGGTTCTTGTGGATTCAAAATGGAAATTTGGCTAATGGTGAGGAATTGAGTGAATTCACGGGAGAAACAGGTCAATTTGCATGTTCGGGGGGAACAATTCACAGTTTAAAACTCAGGGAATGATCTTAGGACTAAGATTTAAACACCGATTTCAGCAAAAAACAAGGAAAACAGAGTTTCATAAAAATAAGGAAGGTAAATACTTGCCGACGGAACTGTTCTCTAACAAAAATGTGCAATGGCGAACTGTCAACACAAGCATGGATCTCGGCGAAAGATGACAATTGCAGCAATGAAATGTTTTATTAACGTTTTCCGGGATGAATGAAATGATTAAAAACACTAAAATGGCTATTGGCAAGTTAAAAGGGCTTCTTTGTTTTTTCAGGCTTGACATCATAGTACTGATGACGGCAGAGTTCGCCGCAAAGTGGTGGAAGTGAAAGTCCCCGCATCAGCTTTTGGTCGCAGGGCGGTATTGGCGCATCCGGGGAGTAATTCATAGATAGTCGCCACGGAGATGGCTGGATTTATTCAAACCACCCATCCCCCGCTGGTTAAAAAACTTACACGGCATGGGCAGCGGGATCAACGCTGGCCGTTGATCTGCGGGAGACTGATCCAACGGCTAGCGCGATGGGAAGATGGGCGAAGGTTTCGCGTGGGCCCCGTCGTACTTTAAAACACTTTTAAATGTTTTTAATCGCTCCGGGGGCTTTTTAACTGGCGGAAATAGTTATTAATTAGTCCAGATGACATAATTAATCCTATATGCATAATGAACAGGGTTGCGGCGGGGTTTGCTTAAGCAGAATGCCACGTGGACAGACCACGGTGGCATAAATCTTTCGCAAAGTTTTATTGATGTTTTTGGTATTAAACACACATATTGTATGTCTAACGTTTTTATATATATTTTATTATATGATGAATTAATTAATACAATTATTTCATCATAAGGGCGGGATTAATGTTATAAAGATATATTTCACCAAAGGGTTTATAAGGCGGGGTTTTATTTTCAATGTGCGGGGATATAATACTTTGGTAAAACATTATAATAAAGGGGTTTTTGGGGTATATATAAAAAAGGGAGTTATATACTTAGGAAAGGGTATTTTACTAGGGAGTTAATATAGTAGAATTAAATGTTAATATGGCAAAGGACAAGGAAAATCAAAACATCTTTGTACATCTAAGAAAGTGATAACTTGTGAAGTAAATTGCAACATTTTATCTTCAACACTTAAACTTAGAATAACAAGTTATTTTGAGGAATTTTTATGGAATGTTGCATCAGTTTCCTAAGTAAAATAAGATTTTACTTAGGCAAAAGTTAAAGATGGAAGATAACAATGATGAATTATTTCAAGTGCTTAGGTCTTTTTGATCAGTAGGCCGAGGGTCCGGTCCCTCCAGAAGTCAAGGAAATGCCTTGAGCCCCTTTGATCTCAAATTACCTTAGTACTTTTGGGGGAAATTAATAAAACTCTTGAGGGGGAAAATGATGAGGGAGGTTAATGAATTTGAATTTGCTTGCTGTGATTTTTCAGTGTATTTCCTGCTTCAGTACTTATGATGAAAGTAAAGGATCAAAAACATGTAGCAGCATCATTCATCAGATAACACTTTGCAGCACCATCTACCTACCCTATCTACTTAACACTACCATTTTCTTTTCTTTATTAGGGTGCATTTAGACTTGCAAACCCTGATCAATCTTTTCTTTTTACATGATGAATCTATCTATTTCTACCCTTATTACATCCAAGGGCTCAGATTAAACTATTGAGCACCTTTTATTCACTCTACCTAGCTACTTATCTGCCAAGATTAAACTGTTTGGCTAGATATTTATTCTCTAATCTATAACATGAAATTGAAATATGACTAAGCCAAGCTTAAACAGTTTGACTTATTCATGAATTGTGGCAAAAGTTCACAAGCTGCACACAATTATTTTATTACAACAGATGAAAAAAGTAGTGGCATTTAGACTTGCACACTTTCCTTGGTCTATTTTTTGCTTGGGGTTCATTTCTTTCTCTTTTTGACCATTTTTATTCTTTTTACCCTTTGATTTTTCTTTTAGGGTATACCCTCTTTACATTTTTTAAATTTTTTGATTTTTTGGTTTTCAAGAATACAGAACACCTTTGCTCAAGAAAAATGTTTGAACATATTCCATAGTTCAATCAAGACAATCATGAAAAATGACACCTATTGGTATAGGAGTCTAACACTCCCCACTAATGCCATTGTGTGGAAAGTCAAGAACAAAGCAGTCGATGCCTCAAAATGTCTTCAACTGAACCATGTAATCTTCTTTCTCCTGGTAGCTTTATTGTACATATGATAGTGAAACTTTTGAAGCTTAGGGCCTTCACTTCGGGCTTCAACTTCAGCAATTCACTATCCATTCAAAACTTAAAACTTTGTTTCCCAGTTGGAAATCTTCTGCCTTGTTCCAATCCCAAACATGCATTTGCTGTGGTTGAAAATCTTGAATTGAATATAGTCCTTTTTCTGCAACCTGAAATCTGATCTAAAACAGCACACAAAAATTTCAAACCAACTTAATGAAAAACTAACTGAAAATTGAAAACAAAAAAAATGCTCAAAATTCTAAGCTTATTAGCACTCATTTACCTACTTTAATCTACTAAAAATCTTATTGAATCAGGTAATACAAAAATGCCAATGAAGCCAATCAAGTAGATGTAAAAATAAATGGATAACTTGATTGCTTGTGATCAAAATTGGATGTTATGATCATGTGCCTTTATAATAAATGATATGATGTGTAAAGGCCATTTTTGATGTATTTGATCCTTATAGAGAAAACATGTTTGCATATTTGGGCTTAAAAGATTCTCCATATAATCTGATATAGGATCAATAAAAGCATGATGTATGTTATTTACTTCTAGGCCTTCAATGACTAATTGTTCAATTGAATTATGAATATTAGACCATGAACTTATTTCTTCAGTCTTGTGCTTGAAAGAATAATCATCTTCAATATGCAAGTCAAAAGATAGTACAATTTTCTCTTGCTTTGGAGAAGGAATATTTTCAAAGAATTCTTTAGGATTTCGGAAATTGTATGACTGAATTTGAGAATGCAAAAGTTTGATTTCATTTTCATAATTTTCAGAAATTATATCAAGAAGCCATTTTTTAACTTGAGGAGAACATTTTCTTGTTTTCAAGAGAAGAAAGAAAGCTCTTAGAAAATCCTCATCAAACTGAATTTTTGATAACTCATCCCTGAATTCATTTAAAATTTCATCAAATGAAAGATTTTCCACAAACCCTGTCATCCAGTATCACTATTAATGCTTTGGAATATGGATTATTTGGTTGTGGAATTGCTCTGAAACTTGAAGCTCTTGATCTCTAATCAACAGTGTCTTGATTGGAAAATGATATCAAAAAGTTAGAAGAATGATGCTCAAATATGCATGGAGATTTTATATTTACAATTTTCAAAAGAGATAAATTAAAAACTACTCTAAGATCTTCTCTAAAATACAATATATATTGGAAAACCATATCAATTTAGAAAGAACATAATGTCTTGGATAACAATCCAAGTTGAAAGCCTGATCTTCCCATATTGTTCTTCCAAGTTCATTCCTCCAGTGGAGTCTTAGTAGTGAAATTGATTTTGGAGTCGCCAGGTGGATGATTTTAACCTTTGTGTGTCTGATCCCTGTCCACCATCATAGATCAGATCTAAACCTGTAAAACAATTCTGAAGAGAAAGTTAGTTCTTCAGGAAACTAAATTTTTGTGGATTTTAAAAACAACTTCTACAAACTCTTCAAGAAATTTAAGATTTTTAATTAAAATTTTCTCAAAGATTTGTTAAACTAGAGAGTCTGATTAAACATTTGAAACTAAGGTTCAATGTATAAGCTAAATCAGAGATAGACTGAAGCAGCTTTTATTTACTTTTGCAATTGCAGAGCAAAAGCATTTCAAAGGCTACCTGGCTGATCTTCAGACTCTGTCTATAGCTTATAAGCAAACAATAGTATCAATAAAAATGATTCAGATCCCCAGTATGGTCGCCACTATGTTATCACTCAGGTTTTCCTAGAAGTTGTGTAAGAGGAAAGTATACCCGAGGTAACCACAAACCAACCTTTTAGATGCAGAATCTAGCCAATCTGCATCCAGAGAGGGCTCTCTCTTTATGATTTATCTTTGTTCTTGGAAAGGTTTTAGGCTAGTTATAGATTCAAGGGTTTGTTTGGAAATTGGTGGAATCCACAAACTAAGGGCAAGGTTGAGAGTTTTCAGTCCATTGGGCTATGGAGTCAAAGGATGGCTTTACTGTATTTCTATTCTAAACACAAGATGGTATTACAGGGCAAGATAGCTAGACAGAGAACAATCCTTAAAATTTAAAGTGGATGGGATGATCTTGAAGGGATGAAAGGCAGCTAAGAATCTTTCACCATGTTCAAGAGAAAGAAGAGAAATGACTACAAGCAAAGAGCAATGAAGGATTCTTTGTTATAGTAATCAACAATGATTAAATTAGCGAAGCAGGAGCATTTAAGAATTCATGCTTATAACTAATTTAGAAGAAAACATTAAGAATAATAACATTTGAAAACAGAGTACAATTAAGCAAATTCTATTTCAATCATTTATGTAAATTATTCAGAAATGGATATGATGATATGATAAACTAATATAAAATTTCAGACAAAGGGTAGAAACACTTATTGAACTGTAGTCCAACACATGAATCCTGCAACAAGTCCAGTGCTTCAAAACGTCATCCAGCAAGCCACAAGTAAATTTCTCCAAAAGCTTTTATTCCGAAAATTTCAATGTTACAGCAGAGTAATATAATCCACCCCAAATGCTTCCAAGAGTGGAGTATTTATACCAATTCTAAACTAAAATATCTTGAAACAAATATCAAAATTGGTTCACAAATCTCTCCAACTATTTACATAAATAGAACTAAAGTAAAGGACACTCAAACTATTTGGCACTATTTTTGATGGATAAGTGATGACAAAGAGGAGAATACGAATTTGATCCAACTCTTATTTGATGATGAGGCATCCAAGTCACTAACTGCTTCCTTTCTTTGTGCAATCTGCTCCAACAATTCTGCAAACTTGGGGTCCAATGATATCTTCGTATTTCTCAATCCGTAATAGATATGTAAAAAGTGAAAGAGGTTATTGTGGATAAATATGTTGGTGAGATAAATCTCTTTCACTTTCCTAAAATTCCTCTCCAGCTGTGCATAATATGCTCTGTAAAAAATATATGTAAAACAGAGTTTTACAGAGTCTGAAAAATGGCCTGTAAAGATACGCATGTATCTCTCATTATAAGATCACCGTGCAAAAACTCAGATAGGTTTTTGTAGATAGTTCTCTGAGGAACAAAAAACTCTTTCAGTTTTATAAAATATATTTCTAATTGGCCACAATATTCTCTGAAAAATGATGACTTAACAGGAATTTTCTGCAAAAAATGCTTTCCAACATTGTTTAATATTTCCAAAACCATAATAGCTGTTAGAAAAGTGAGAGAGGTTTTTGTGGGTGGGCATCTTATGAACATAAACCTCCTTCAGTTTTTCAAAATTCATCTTGGATTGATCACAATAGTTTCTGCAAAACTATGACTAAAACATGCAATTTCTGCAAAAATGTTCCTTCTTGTTGTATTTTTCATCTTTTCACTTTTTTGTTCCTTTGACTGTTTTACTTTCACTTTAGATAAACTTCAATGTTGGTGAAAGTATTTTCATCTCTTTTTACCATTTTACTGCCTCTGTAATTACTTTTACTATTTTACCTTTGACTGCTCTGTAACTTCATTTTAACTTGCACTCTGACTTTTACCTGATACACTTTAATCACTGATACTCTTTAACTGTTATGTTTTTCCTATCCCTGTAATTTCTCTTTTCACTTTTACCATTCACTGAGCACATTTCATCATTCTAATCTCTCTCTAACTTTGTATACAAACTGTTTGTTGAATGAAGATATTGAATTAAAATCTGAGAATTTGGAGTAAACAATTTTGTCAACTAGTATTGAAATTGTTGGTCCAAATCCATATTCGGATGGTAACCTGCTAAAATCAAACAATTTGTTAATGAAATCCAGGTCTCTATGAGGGGCGTTCAATGGGGAAACGTTTAAAGCCACAGGAGCTTCCATTTTGGTTCTTGTGGATTCAAAATGGAAATTTGGCTAATGGTGAGGAATTGAGTGAATTCACGGGAGAAACAGGTCAATTTGCATGTTCGGGGGGAACAATTCACAGTTTAAAACTCAGGGAATGATCTTAGGACTAAGATTTAAACACTGATTTCAACGAAAAACAAGGAAAACAGAGTTTCATTTGAAGTTCGGGGCGTAATAGGATAAATACCTGTTTTTGGACGAAAATTGGCTTTTAACAGGTAATGAGCAATGGCGGGGACGTCTTCAACACGGGCGTAGCAGAATTTTGGGGCGAAATGGTTAATTACAGCAGAAATTTCGAAAATCGCAGCGGGAGCAACGTTCTTCTCTGAATAATGAAAATAGCTAAAAAACACGAAAAAATGGCTTATTTACAAGTTAAAAGGTTTTTTGTTTTTTTCGAGGTGTGACATCAGGGTAGTACGGGATGACGTGTGCATCGTCAGGTGGTAAGTGGTAAGCGGGAAGTGCCCGCACCGCTTTTGGTTGAGGGCGGTATTAATCGCGGGGGGAGCGATTCCACAGAGCAGTTGCCACGTGGAAGTTTGACTTTTCAAAAACCGCCCATCCCCCGCTGGTTAACATGCTGGCAAGGGATGGGCAGCGGGATCAACGCTGGCCGTTGATCTGCGGGAGGCTGATCCAACGGCTAGCGCGATGGGAAGATGGGCGGAGGTTTCGCGTGGGCCCCGTCATACTTTAAAACACTTTTAAATGTTTTTAATCGCTCCGGGGGCTTTTTAACTGGCGGAAATAGTTATTAATTAGTCCAGATGACATAATTAATCCTATATGCATAATGAAAAGGGTTGCGGCGGGGTTTGCTTAAGCGGAATGCCACGTGGACAGACCACGGTGGCACAAAACTTTCGTAAAGTTTTATTGATGTTTTTGGTATTAAACACACATATTGTATGTCTAACATTTTTATATATATTTTATTATATGATGAATTAATTAATACAATTATTTCACCATAAGGGCGGGATTAATGTTATAAAGATATATTTCACCAAAGGGTTTATAAGGCGGGGTTTTATTTTCAATGTGCGGGGATATAATACTTTGGTAAAACATTATAATAAAGGGGTTTTTGGGGTATATATAAAAAAAGGGAGTTATATACTTAGGAAAGGGTATTTCACTAGGGAGTTAATATAGTAGAATTAAATGTTAATATGGCAAAGGACAAGGAAAATCAAAACATCTTTGTACATCTAAGAAAGTGATAACTTATGAAGTAAATTGCAACATTTTATCTTCAACACTTAAACTTAGAATAACAAGTTATTTTGAGGAATTTCTTATGGAATTTTGCATCAGTTTCCTAAGTAAAATAGGATTTTACTTAGGAAAAAGTTAAAGATGGAAGATAACAATGATGAATTATTTCAAGTGCTTAGGTCTTTTTGATCATTAGGCCGAGGGTCCGGTCCCTCCAGAAGTCAAGGAAATGCCTTGAGCCCCTTTGATCTCCAATTACCTTAGTACTTTTGGGGAAAATTAGTAAAACTTTTAAGGGGAAAATGATAAGGGAAGTTAATGAATTTGACTTTTGCTTGCTGTGATTTTCCAGTGTATTTCCTGCTTCAGTACTTATGATGAAAGTAAAGGATCAAAAACATGTAGCAGCATCATTCATCAGATAACACTTTGCAGCACCACCTACCTACCCTATCTACTTAACACTACCATTTTCTCTTCTTTATTAGGGTGCATTTAGACTTGCAAACCCTTTTCAATCTTTTTCTTTTTACATGATAGATCTATCTATTTCTACCCTTATTACATCCAAGGGCTCAGATTAAACTGTTGAGCACCTTTTATTCACTCTACCTAGCTACTTATCTGCCAAGATTAAACTGTTTGGCTAGATATTTATTCTCTAATCTATAACATGAAATTAAAATATGACTAAGCCAAGTTTAAACAGTTTGACTTATTCATAAATTGTGGCAAAAGTTTCACAAGTTGCACACAATTGATTTATTACAATAGAGTAAAAAGTAGTGGCATTTGGATTTGCACACTTTCCTTGGTCTATTTTTTGCTTGGGGTTCATTTCTTTCTCTTTTTGACCATTTTTATTCTTTTTACCCTTTGATCTTTCTTTTAGGGTATACCCTCTTTACATTTTTTAAATTTTTTTTGATTTTTTTGGTTTTAAAGAATATGGAACACCTTTGCTCAAGTAAGAAGGTTTGAACATATTCCACACTTCCATCAAGACAATCATGAAAGATGAAACCTATTGATATAGGAGGCTAACACCTATGGCTTAAACGAGGTTGGTATAAAGACACCAGGGCCTGGTTAAACGATTGGGAGATCGACGAGAATGTTGCATTGCAAAACATCAATAATATTACTTCTAAGTTCAAAGAAAAAATGTGGCGTGAGAAAGATCTAGCAGCAAAAAGAAAATTAAGGTGTTATAAGGAGGTCATCAACCCCACCTTAGAAGATCAAAAATATCTCTCTGTTTGAACTATCTCAAAGAAGAAAATTAATATAGCCAAGATTAGAATGAACTCTCATAAGCTCCATAGTGAAACAGGATGTTGGACAGTTCCTAAAACACCATGGATGGTAAGGATCTGCCATCTCTGTGAGAATATGAACATCGAGGATGAAAATCACTTCCTCTTACAGTGCCCTGCGTACAACCACATTAGAGCTCAATCTCATAATCTTTGTTGCAATACTAACCTTCCTAGCCTTTTAAGATGTCAAAATTATAGTGAGCTTGGGAGGCTTCTCTCCAAACTTTTTGAGCATAGGAATAAAATCTTAAATCAAAATAAATAACTCTTTTCTTTAGGTTCGATAGACCAAATATTGGTCTCAGTGGACGTTAACCATCATCATCATCATCATCATTATTAAAAATAAATCACCCATTGAGTTTATAAACCATTGAAATTTTGCATAGGTGAGAATTTTCATGTTAAAAAGATGGTTTGCATTACCAAAAAGTTCGAATTATCACGGAGTTTGAAATACTAGGTAATTCATGTGACTATTCAATTCATTCTACTATTTCAATTGAAATCATCATTATGTTAGAATTTCTATTCGATAATTGTTGAGAAGCTTAAAGTTGATTTTTTGGGGAAAATTTATGAGAGTTATTCGAGAAGATAGAATGACCATAGACATAATATAACAAGGTTATCCAAAGTTATAACCATAAACTATGAGGAGATTATAACTGTATGAAATGATAATTTTTATTGAGTAAATTTATCTATAGCTAATAATATGATTTCCGGCCAACCTATGTTAGAGCATGTTAGAGTCGTAGAGGGAAGTGAGATAGCCATGTGATTATTTAATAGAGAAATAGATCTTATTCTTTCTGTTTTAAAAGTTAATAAGAAAATGAGCTATGGATTGGGACTATTGGTAGATGGAAAAATAAATATGAACTAGGAAATTGAGTTACGTGAAGAGAACTACACCGAATGATCGGAAAAATCATCCTCGTTAACTCATATTAATTTTGTGAAAATATTAAAAAATAATATTTTACTAATTTATTTAAAACAAAATGATTTGATATATTTGTTTAATATAAACTTTTAATTGCTTAAATATTAAAAAATATAAATAAATATAAAACATAAAATATAATTTTATATAATATATAGTCTTGTTGCAACTAGTTTAGGATATCCAACGGATATAATCTATGTGCGAATAAATAATTATTTTCTTGTAATGATCACTCATATCTTCTTCATCATTTATCCTATCTTATAACTACTTTATATGGAATATTCTTATCATTCAAATATAAAAAACATTCCTATATTCTTTCCTACATTTTTTTTTTTTTAAACCGAGCTACTTTATGTGATATGATCGTTCAAGGGAAGCACATGCTTGGATACTGAGAATTTTGGTGATTTATCTAATCACAAAAAGAGAATTGTAAAGTTCGAAAAAATTGCAAGTGAAAGCCCAAAGAATAAATAATATAAATAAAAAATAAATTACATAAAGCAAAATGATTTTACTTTTGTCGTCTCATATCTTTAAAGTTTTATGTATACAACACAACACGTGCGCACAAATCTATGACATAGATTTGTATCTAACTTGCGTGCCTACTTTTGAAGTACATAAATCTAAAATACAAAAGAAATAAATGTTATAAATGGATAGGTACAAACAACAAAATTATTCAACTGGTTTGGGAAACAAAGCACATTTTTTTTTAAGTCATGCAAGTATAACGAGAACAAACTTAATTGATTTTATATTAATAAGAAAATATTTTCAAATGAGTTATTCTGAAAGTAGAAAATTGAATCAACGTGGCTGTATATATTTATTTAATTTCAATCTAAAATTTATATTACACGGTTCTTCTTCCGATGTTTTTTGTTATCAAAAATATATAAAAAAACAAAACTATATTTTACTATTTTTTCAAAAAATGCATATAAAGGGTTGCGGAAAGAGTTACAAAACATTACTCTCCAAATAATCTTGTATTTTCTTTCGATTTTCTATTTTATCAAAAATATGTTTTACTACTTGTTCGAAAAGTACATGTAGAAGGGTTGAGGAGAGAGTTGCAAAACATTACTCTCCAAATAACCTTATAATTATTATCGTTAAATACTAAAATAAAATTTGTTGACTTGACATTGTTTTGAATTTAATATTTTTGCATAATCTGTGAAGAATACCTTAATTGTGTTAGGATCCTTCACAAAAGTGATAATGTTAACATGGGAAATGCTTTTGACTAAGAAGGTTTCTTTCTTGTTTTTCCTTATATATTGTTTCGATTTAAATCCAGGAAATAATTCAATTGTAACGACATGTTTTCATTTTGAAGTATAAGTTTCATGTGGCACTCTATTATTGCCACACACATGGTAAAGTATTCAACTTTATTTTGAGATAATGTTTTTAGATTTTTGAAAATATTTATCAATGTCAACTTGAAATTTTTCAGGTTAAAAGATTAAGTTATTTTATTTCAATTAAATTGAGATCAATAAATAGGACACTAGCCACTTTATGAAAATTTTTCATAAATTTTGCAGCATTGACTGTTTTTATGTTTATGTTTAGTCATAATGTTTTATTTTGTAAAGGGTGGTTGAAAGCAAGAAGGTCTTTTATGAGGGACATCTTCTAAATTGTTTTCAAAATCTAAAAAAAATCTACATTTTTTTCTATCGATAGAGTGATTTTTTCTAAAAAGAGCTCATGTAGTCATGATAGTTCTGAGCAGAAAGCTCTTATGTAATTTCCTTGGTGTTCGATAGTAATATAAAGTAATATTTACAAAAAAAAAAATGAATATGACATTAGTTATCTTTAATTAATGGTACTAATTTATCCTCATGTATGTAGAAAAAGGAGACAAATGTGATCTTGTTTCCTTTAGAATTTCTATGGTTTTTAACTTTTTTCTTAACCCAACAACATGATCTTTAAGGTGTAAGTGAGTGCAATAAAATAATGGTCACTTTTGACATGTTAGATGCAATATGAATGGGTAAAACCACGAAGGTGGGTTACACTTTTGTGAGAAACAGAGGCAGAAAAGTCATTTTCCCAATAGTTCAGCCGAGCATTTATAAAATTTAGGTCGAACTCTCTTAGAGTTTGGCCGAACTTTCAAAATTAGTTTGGCCAAACTCATTCTATCGTTGATATTGACGGTGTATTGACGGCGTGGGCAAATAGATTTTTGACCAAAGATGAGAAAACCAGAAACTAAAGTTCAGCCAGACTATTAGTTCGATTGAACTCTTAAAATAAGCCAACCGAACTTTAGTTTATAAATACACCAGCCTAAAGTCATGAATAGGTTTCAGGCTGATTGTTGTTGTATTACCGTTGTTGTCATACTATCGTTGTTTGCTGTTGTAGGGTAATAGTTGCAGGCTCACAACTACAGAGGTTAGAAATTTGGTTGATTTCTAGTTTGTTTTGTTGTGAATTTTTTTCATTGTTCTTCTGCCATTCTGCTATTTTAATTTTATAGTTTTTTTTTTTATTTGCAGGTAATTTTTAATTCGTGACATCCTCGGCCTCCTGCTTGGCTTCTCATTAAAAATCTCGACATCTTCTTTTCATTGCAGCCTCGACGTCTTCTTCTCATTGTGGCCTTGACGTCTCCAAATTTCGAGGTTCCTATGTCTCCGAATTGGAAAATTATAGTTTAAATGTAATTTTTTGAAGTCCAAGTTTGAGCCACATACAATTTTTTTAAATTACATCCAATCAAAATAGCTATATTATATATGTAATATCTTAATGCTAGCTTAATGGGGCACTCATAAACATAATATAACCACTGCCATCTTCCAACCAATTCAATCAGAAACCTAAAAATGGAGAATAGCTTAAACCTCACAAACTAAACACATGCAAGCTCTAGATACCCTTAGATACCCCGATCAACCTACCTACCTTACTGGGTTTTACCATCCATTAAGTGTTCCCTAGAAAGGAACGACATTTCATGTTTTCTACTTAATCTTCTTCTAATTTTTCTGGCTGTCAATTAAAAAAAATTCATTCATCTTTCATCGACATGTAAAAAAATTCGTTTTATATTTGACACCTTTGGGTGTAACAACCAGGGATTTCCATTCTTGTTTTTTTATGGATGAACCAGGATTTCTGTTTTCTGTTAATAAAGAGTGAAATTCTCTGTAAAGATCTATTCTCTCCAAAAATTTGTAAAGATCTATATTCTCTGTAAAGGTTTATGCTCTCCTAAAGTTTTGAACATATGTATGCTTTTCTACAATTCAATCGGAAACATGAAAATGGAGGGTAGCTTAAACCTCACAAACTCAACACATGTAAGCTCTAGATACCCTTAGATACACTGATAAGCCTTCCTACCTTATTGGGTTTTACCAGCCATCAAGGGTTGCCCAGAAAGGATCGAAATTTCACGTTTTCTGCTTAATCTTCTTCTAATTTTTCTGATTGTCAATTAAAAAAAAAATCGTTCATCTTTGATCCACATCTAAGAAAATGTATTTTATATTTGACACCTTTGGGTGTAACAACCAGGGGTTTCTATTCCTTTTGTTTTATGTATGCGCCAGGATTTCTGTTTTCTGTTAATAAAGAGTGAAATTCTGATCTATAAAGCTCTATGCTCTCCTAAGTTTTTGTAAAGGTGTATGCTTTTCTACAATTCAATCAGAAACCTGAAAATGGAGGCTATATTAAACCTCAAAAATTGAACACATGCAATCTCTAGATACCCTTAGATACCTTGATCAACCTACCTACCTTATTTGGTTTTACAAGCCATCAAGGGTTGCCCAGAAAGGACTGATATTTCATGTTTTCTCCTAATCTTCTTCTGATTTTTCTTATTGTCAATTAAAAAACATTTTTTCATCTTTTATCGACATGTAAAAAACTCTATTTTATATTCGACACCTTTGGGTGTAAAAACCAGGGGTTTCCTTTCTTGTTGTTTTATGGATGTGCCGGGATTTCTGTTTTCTATTAATAAAGAGTGAAATTCTCTATAAAGATCTATGCTCTCCTAATTTTTTGTACAAATGCATGCTTTTCTAGCAATGGATGGAAAAATATTAAACATTTCATGACTGTATATAGATTAGCACTGAGCAATGGTTATGATCAGCCCACCTACTTTATTAGGTTTACCAGCCATCAAGAATTTCCTAGAAAGGACCGAATGTTCACCAATGAAATGCAACCATATTCTATCTGTTTTATATTTAAAGGCTTCAATTTCACACCTCTACATTTCGTAAAGTGTGCTCTTCCACAAAGCTTCATGTCACTCTTGGAAACTAAAGCAAAGATCTAGAATTTATTTCTTTTCAAGATTTTGTTGTAGAAATTGATAATTTATATCCATCTCCAGCAATTAAAGTTATGAATTCGGCTGGGTACTATCCATCATTTGGACATAACTTAAACCCTTTGTACTCGACTTTAACCACTTACCACCATTCTCAATTCACTACCCAACCATTCTCCTTTAGATACATAGCACGAACCAACACATCACATATACTACATAGTCACATCACCAACCAGAACATCACGTTCATAAGGGCATAATGAATAGAACTAATCACCACAAATAAATTCACACAGAGAATTCAACAACTCAGAATTCTTGTAATATTTAAATCAACCCAATGTATTTCATTAATGTACCTAAATTTACACCTTCCATGATGCTTGTAATCTTGTAAATGTTATAAGTGGAGTGTTTTATGATGTAATGGATATTAATAATCTAGATTATGTACAGTGATATTATGATAGTGTATGTTGATTTTCAAGTTGTAAAATTCTTGAGTGTTAATTTCTACAAGTTCTAAAGGTAGAGTTTGTAAAGGGCTAGGTAGCCTATAGATCTCATCTTTTCTCAAAGGTGACATATCCAGTAAATGCCCCTACAGTCAATCTCTGGAACATAAATAGAAGTTCTTCATTTTAATATCCATAAACCACTACCACTTTAAGGAAAACCTTGTACATGTGTCATTTATCCCTTCTCCCATAAATTTTTAGGCAAACATTAAGTCATGTGTCATTTCTATTTCATTTCTCACATAAACTATAAGGCAATTTGTCATTTCTCCCACAAACTCATAAAGCTGTGTCTTTTGACATAACTTCATCAACCACTACCACTACTTGTTTTAGTAAGTGCATAAAATAACTTTGCAAACCATGTAAATGCAATTTCTCCCACAAACTAAAGGATTTCACCCATTAATTCAAGGAAAAATTTAAGTCCTAAAAACTAAACCTAAAGTGGTTGAAATCTCATAGGATTTTGAATTTCCATAGGATTTTAGTCTGTTTGTTGAATGTTAACTTCTACAAGTTCTAAAGGAATAGTTTGTAAAGGGCCGGGTAGCCTCTACATCTCATCTTTTCTCAAAGGTGACATATCCAGTAAATGACCCTACAATCAATCTCTGGAACATAAATATAAGTTCCTCATTTTAATAGCCATAAACCACTACCTCTTTAAAGAAAACCTTCTACATGTGTCAATTCTCCCTTCTCCCATAACTTTTAGGCAAAATTTAAGGCATGTGTCATTTCTATTTCATTTCTCCCATAAACTATAAGGCAATTTGTCATTTCTCCCACAAACTCATAAAGGTGTGACTTTTGACATAACTTCATCAACCACTACCACTAGTTGTTTTAGTAAGTGCATAAAATAATATTGCAAACCATGTAAATTTCATTTCTCCCACAAACTAAAGGCTTTCTCCCATTAATTCAAGGAAAAATTTAAGGCCTAAAATTTGAACCTAAAGTGGTTGAACTCTCATAGGATTTTGAACTTACGTAGGATTTATTCTATCTGTTGAGTGTTAACTTCTACAAGTTCTAAAGGCAGAGTCTATAAAGGGCTAGGTAGCCTCCGGATCTCATCTTTTCTCAAAGGTGACATATCCAGTAAATGCCCCTACAGTCAATATCTGGAATAGAATAGAGGTTCTTCATTTTAATATCCACAAACCACTACCACATGAAGGAAAACCTTGTACACGTGTCAGTTATCCCTTCTCCCATAAAATTTTAGGAAAAATTTAAGGCATGTGGCATTTATATTTTATTTCTCCCATAAAATCTAAGGAAATTTGTCCTTTCTCTCACAAGCTCATAAAGGTGCTTGACTTTTGACATAACTTCATCAACCACTACAACTAGTTGTTTTAGTAAGTGAATAAAATAATTTTTCAAACCATGTAATTGTAATTTCCCACACAAAATAAATGCTTTCTCTCTTTAATTCAAGGCAAACTTTAAGGCCTAAAAATTGAACCTAAAGTGGCTGAACTCCCATAGGATTTTGAACTTCCATAGGATTTTAGTCTGTCTATTGAGTGTTAACATCTACAAGTTCTAAAGGAAGAGTGTTTAAAGGGCCAGGTAGCGTCCATATCTCATATTTTCTCAAAGGTGACATACCGAGTAAATTCCCCTACAGTCAATCTCTGGAACATAAATAGAATTTCTTCATTTTAATATCCATAAACCACTACCACTTTAAGGAAAACCTTCTACATGTGTCATTTCTCCCTTCCACCATAAAATTTTAGGCAAAATCTAAGGCACATGTCATTTCTATTTCATTTCTCCCACAAACTCATAAAGGTGTGACTTTTGACATAACTTCATCAACCACCACAACTAGTTGTTTTAGTAAGTTCATAAAATAATTTTGCAAACCATGTAAATGTCATTTCTCCAACGAACTAAAGGCTTTCTCCCATTAATTCAAGGAAACATTTAAGGCCTAAAAATTCAACCTAAAGTGGTTGAACTATCATAGTATAGGACCCCCCCAAACTTAAGGCTTTGCCCGATTAATTCAAGGAAAAATTTAAGGCCTAAAAACTGAACCTAAAGTGGCCGAAATTCCATAGGATTTAGTTTGTTTGTTGACTCTTAACTTCTACAAGATCTAAAGGATTCTATGAAGGGCTATGTAGCCTCTGGATGTCATCCTTTGTTAAGGCATGTAAAGGGACAGGTAGCCTCTATATCTCATCCTTTCTTAAGGAATGTCATTTCTAGATGTGATTTCTACCATAAATTTTAATGAAAACTTTCATTCCAACTATGCATGAACCATGTATATATGTCATAAATCTCCCTTAAACTCTAGGAAACACAATCTTTAACACATCTCATTTCTAGATGTGAATTCTACCATCAAATTTAATTCAAAATTTAAAAGAAACCATTCACATGTCATTTATCTCATGCACATGTGTCATTTCTCCCATGCATTAATTTAATATATTTTTATTGAATTTGTTTTTTTCTTTCAGAGGTAAAAAAAAACCCACTAAATATGGTTGAAAAATAGATATTATTCATAGATGTTTCTTTTTATCCCAATCCAACAAAAGCAGTGATTACATATGTTCTTTCCAATCTTGCGACTAGTAAGGTCATCCAAAGGAAAATGAATATACCGAGAAGAACAAAAAACAACAAGGCATATTATATTGCATTGATAGAAGGCTTGGGAAAAAATAGGAAGTATGGATCAAAGGGAACTGTAGTTTTCACCAATTCTGAACTTGTGTGAAACCAGATGAAAGGCGTGTACCAAGTTAAGAAGGAGAGGCGAAAACAGCCGCATGGAAAAGAAAACAATATTGTTAGCCGATTTCAAATTTTTAGTATAAGACATTGTAGAAATGTGAATAAGATGTCTACTGATCTATTGCGTGGGGTAATGCCAATTCAGGATTCATCAATCAAAGATGAATTAATAGATGAGTTAGAATTATACGGGGAAATTCCAATGCAATATTCATCTCTCAAAGATTTATTAGTTTTGAGAATCTCTTCCTCAAAAATTCAAGGTTTATCTCTCAAAGATGAATTAGTGTTAAGACTCTCTCCTTCAAATTTTATTGATGGACATTGTAACATATCCTATATATGTGTTTTTTTGGTACTTATAAATGTGTCTTTTTTAATGACCATGTATTTTTTTCAATTATATACCACGTGTGCTCCCACCACACCATGTAAAGTGCAACTTGGTGAACTTCACATTTGCAACAAGTGTCGAAATTCACATTTTTATAAAATTAAAATGCGAGTACTTCAACAATTTTTTGTTTAAATGCAGTTTCATGCTTATTTTTTAATGACCATGTGTTTTTTTAAATTTTATACCAAGTGTGCTCCCACCATGTAAACCACAATTTGGTGAATTTAACATTTTTATAAAAAAAAAAATCTTAAATTGAGTTTCACACATCAATTAGTGCTTTGAAAGTTGTGTTTTACATAATTTCTGTACACTAAATTACATTAATTTTCTGAAATTTATTTTGAATTTATTTTAAATAGTAATTTAAAAAATTAATTGTAAATGTCCACTGTAGATATATATATATATATATATCATGGAGGATTAACAACAAAGATCAATAGAATCCCATATTTCTATGAGAGAGGGGGATCAAGGATTGAGGGATGTTCATGATATTTAAATATAATCTTAAATCTCCATACATAAACTTATACGTGTGTACATATGGAATTGATTTTTTATCAATTTTGTGAGTTAAATTAGTTGTTAATAAGGTTCATTTTTTATTTTTTAGGAGCTAAGAGGAGAAGGGTGTCTCCCCCATCAATGGAGCATGCCCATGGTTCACGCAATTTAATAAATGAATATGTGTACATGTATTTATATGTATAAATGTATTTTTGAATTGATTATAAATTCATATTTTTTATGAAGCTTCTCTCTCGTCCCGTGAGGTTGGTGGTGGTTCACATTCGAGAGAGCCATCAATAACTGCTGGTGGATTACGTGAAGGTGGTGATATGTATTCCCCAGAGGCCAATCAATGGATGGTCGTATTGGTTCTCAACCAATTAGTTGTTGTTCTAGTTCTCAGCAGGGTCGTTTTGGCTCTCAACAGTCTCAGGGTGGGCAAGATCCTAGCCAACCACATCAAGGTGGCCATCTGTTTTAATATTATTTTCATTCAATTTGTAAAAAATTGTTTACATGTGTTTTTTAATATAACAAATTGTATATATTGAGGTAGATGCTGAAAATTTTGCTCCAAATGTTGCTCAAAAAAGACATAGGTAAGAACGCATCATTCAAGAATAAGGTTGTCCACCAACCACGACTTATCCGTCCGACATTTCTGATAAACCTTGGGAAACAAAAATGCAACAATGCACCTTAGAAATGTGTCAACATCTTCATGCAAAATTGAAGGGAGATCTTGTGGCTTTGACTCTACCTGCTAAGAGTCGACAAAGCTTGAAAATAGTTACACACTCTTTAAGCGAACTAGTAGATGTGTACCTAAAGCTTGGGAAAACCACTTATAATTTTGTACAATTAATGAGAAAAAAGAAAGGAAACAGTGATGGGTCCCGATAAATTGGAGGTTGTTAAACAAAGAGTTACAACATAAATGGCCAAATCTATGTTTAATTTCAAAGAAGGACAGAAAATAAAGATGCTGAAGGTAAAATATTTCAAGCACCCTCATATAGCTCACTATTTGTATGATAGACACCTTGCGGCCTATGGAAGACTCCCATGGAATGACAAGGTTCCACTTTATTTTGTAAAATTATTTTATACATAATTCTTTTTGCAAATGAAACTGAATTACAATGAACTTCCCTCTAAATTTTTTGGTCCTGTGAAAGGTCGATTGTGTGACCGTAGGGGTGCTAGGCGTGATGTTGAGTTGCCTTGCCCTGAGCCACCATTGGTTAGTCGACCTCTTTGTGTCAAAACTTTGTGGTTAGAGATGGATACCACTTCTCAAATTAGTTGAGAACCAAGGGATGCCATCATTGACAATGTTCATAGTGGATTGGGAGGAGTTGATGTTTGTTTGAATCGAAAAAGAGCACATGATAATGCACGTGCTAATTTTGTGTATTATACAGATGAAGAGGTTGACAACATCAGTGTTGGATATCTCAAAAAATATGAAGAGAATTGTTGCAATGGTTGGTAGGACCTAATTTTTCATGAGAAAGAGGGCATGGGAATGGTTGTGTTAATGGTTAGGGTTCAATTATTTTAACACATGTACAATTTGTAATAAATACATATATACATGCATTCATTTGTATACATTAATCTAATAAAAATGTATTAATATATGTTAACACCATTTGCATTTTTCAAGCTTGATGAATGAAGAAAATGTTAATATGACGGTCAGAGCCTCCGGTTCAAACAATCAAGATGGGTCTCCCAATCAATTATACAATCAAGATGGTTTTCACCATCAATATATGTTGGAAAATGTTAGTGTTTTTTAAGTGAACACATGATGATGTACAATTATTTTGTATCTATTACTATATATTTCGAAACATGATGAGATATTTTTAAAATAAATAATTGTCCACACATGTACATGTACATATGTATAGTATAATGTTTTAACAGATTCCGATTTTGTCCGATCTTTTTGGGATGGCAGTACCCTACTCTTTTTTGAGAGATATTCCAAATCCACCATCACAAGTATGAACAATTTTTCACTATTAAAATTTATGTTTTTAAGGTATATATTCCACCTCAAAAAGTTCCATTAAAAAATGAGATATATTTAGATATTGAGTTAGTTTAAATATTTTGAATTTTAGGTTTTCAGAGATTTTCTTTCCCAGCCACTCTTAGGAGATGTGCCAAATCTACCAGCACAAATATTCAATTTTTCACTAAAATATATATATGTTTTTAAGTTATAAGTTTAAAATTTAAGTTTAAAAGTTTTATTATAAATTAAGATCTAGAGATCTTGAGTTATTTTAAATTTTTTGAGTTTGAAGTTTTTGGAGATTTTTTGGAGCCTCTCTTAGGAGATGTGCCAAATCCACCAATAGAAGTATTCAATTTTTCACTTAAATATATTTTTTAAGTTTTAATTTATAAATTGAAGTTCAGAAGATTTATTATAAAGTCAAATCTTGATTTTGAGTTATTTTATACTTTTAAATTTTTTGAATTTTAAGTTCCTATAGAGGATCTCTTTTCTCCACAAACTCTACCGATGGAGATAGGAACATCCACACCATTTCAATCATTTGAACAAGTTTTCTAACTTTTTTTTAATATTATTGAAAATAAGTTTATATATGTGTTTTCATTCGAAATTTTTTAATATATATATATATATATATATATATATATATAATTGTGCATGTATAGTACAGTTTACTGTTGAATATGTTCAAGGGGGGGAAGTTTTAGTAGAAGAGCAAAAAATGGAGAGGGAACCTCATGAGGTATTGGATGATTTTTTTTACATTTTGTTTTTTTACATAAATTTGTATATATTCTCACTCAATTTTAAAACATTAAATTTTAATGTTTGTACACATTGTGTACAAGTTCCCCATTCTTCACAGGATAGCTCGAGGATTGTGACCTTGCTGGGAGATACACTACATCCATCTGTATTTGATGGATGATGCACATGCACACGTGCAACATTATATTTTCAATAGATTTAGTCTTAAATTTACTTTTTTATATATAGTCTTATCTAGATGCAGTCATATATAACTTGACATTTGATACTTGATACTTACATGAGATCTACAAATTTTGGACATAGTTTATGTGAACTACATTTGGTACATGTGAATGTGATATATAATGTTTTAAAACTTAAGTTTTGGATGGCTGAACTACATTTGGCATGTGAAGTGTTATATAATTTGTTTTGTTTTTTAAAACTCAAGTTTTGGATGGTTGAACTACATTTGGCATGTGATGTGAAGTAATTTTGTGTTATAATTTGTTTTGTTTTAAAAACCTAAGTTTTGGATCGTTGAACTACATTTTGCATGTGAATTAATGTTCTGTTATAATTTGTTTTATTTTTACAATGTTATGGTTGAACTACATTTGGTAGATGAAGTAATGTTACTTGATACTTGATACTTGTGATCTATAGTGTTTTGTTTTTACAACTCAAGTTTTGGATGGAAGTAATGTTGTGTTATAATTTTTTTTGTTTTTAAAACATAAGTTTTGGAAGGTTGAACTACATTTGGCATGTGAGGTAATGTTGTTTGATACTCGATACTTGTGATCTATAACGTTTTGTTTGTAAAACTCAAGTTTTGGATGGTTGAAATACATTTGGCATGTGAAGTAATGTTGTGTTATAATTTTTTTTGTTTTTAAAACTTAAGTTTTGGATGGTTGAACTACATTTGACATGTGAATTAATGTTGTGATCTATAATGTTTTGTTTTTAAAACTTATGTTTTGGATGGTTGAACTACATTTGGTATGTGATTATGATATATACTATTTTGTTTTTAAGTTCAAGTTGTCGTTTTCCAAAAAAAATAAAAAATTATATGAATATATGTACATGTAGAAATGATTTAAGTACATGTTTGAATATATATGTTAAAAAATTTGAAGTACAATAAATATTGATGTATATGTGTATATATAGATATATATAAACAATCATAAGATTCCAAGTCTTGTTAGATGTGTCAAAGAATCATAAAATTTTAAAAATGCATTCTATAATGTATATATATCAAGCACGTGCAACATTTCTCATCAATGCATGTATAGAAAAGCTACTTTCAGTTAATTCCATTATAGAACATATATATCCAGTACGTGCAACATTTCTCATCAATGCACATAGAAAAGCTACTTTCAGTTAGTTGCATTCTAGAACATATGTATCGAGTAATTCAAAATTTTTCATCAAAGAAAATAGAAAAGCTACTTTGAGTTAATTCCATTCTAGAACATATATATTCAGTACATGAAACATTTTTCATCAATGCACATAGTAAAACTACTTGAACAATTAATTTCATTCTGGAACATATATATATCCAATACGTGCAACATTTTTCATCAATGCACATAGAAAAACTACTTTTAATTAATTTCATTCTAGAACATATATATCCAGTACTCGCAACATTTTTCATCAATTCACGTAGAAAAGCTACTTTCAGTTAATTGCATTCTAGAACATATATATATCCAATACTTCTAGAACATTTATATCTAGTACTTGCAACATTTTTCATCAATGCACATAGAAAAGCTCCTTTCAGTGAATTGCATTCTACAACATATATATATCTAATACAAGCAACATTTTTTATCAATGCATGTATAGAAAAGATACTTTCAGTTGATACTAGTGTGCATGTACCAAAAAAATGTACATGTGCAAACACTTGCACAAATAAGATAAAAAGGCAGTTCAATTTTTAGTTGAGTTTTGGAGGTTCTAAAACATGAATCCAAAGAGAAGAAATTGTTGGGCAGTTCAATCAAAAAAAATCTAATGGAATGTCATCTTCAATAATCTGTTCATGGTCGGATTTTGACATTTTCCATTTCTTAATTTTCACTTTTCTATTTTATTGAACCTCTATGAACTTTATGTGTGTTGCACACACCAAGTGACTATCTCGACAACTTATGACATCAGGTTCATAGTCTTCAAAGTAAAAAAAATCCCCACTCTGATTATTTTTTCTGAAAAAATAACCTTTCAGTATAATAGATCCTTTGTCATATGGAAACCCATGATCATTATATTTTCCAATAATTTCATCTTTCATTCAGTCCAACACGTCAAATAATACTTCACATTTTCATCGTTGTTAGTAGGTGCAATTACAGCAAAAAAAACTCCTTCACAATAAAACAAACTTATATATTTAAATTTAGATCATAATTAACATGAAAAATTAGCTTTAAAATAAATTTAGTATCTATTTCTAGATCTCTATCATTTTAAAGAAATTCAAATGTTACCTTCTCTAACAAGATAAAAAACTCGATCACCATTAGATGATATTGTAGTCTCCTCTGATTGCATTTCTTCAAACATTACAACTGACATTTTCCCCTTTGTATTTAGCTCTGTATGTTTCCAATCTTTTACATACATTTTGTTTTCACAAACATCATTGGATTCTACGTTTTCTATGTAAACACGATAGAAACAAGAATATTTTCTTTTATCCAATGCAAACACATTTCTGGACAACTTTGTTTTAATTGAATGCAATTTTCAAGTCCCTTTTATCATTTCAACGTCATTTCCAAGTGATCTATCTAAATCTTCGACCCCAATATGCAAAAAAAACCTACATATGGAAAATTCAAAGGAGAATGTAAATATGATATCAAACTTCCATCAAAGATAATCATTGTGATAAATGTAAACTATTTAAAATTGAATATCCAATAAAAATTAAATTGAATGTACCTTCGCACTTCCCTTGATTGGTTAGTCTCATGGCTTAGAGCAGCGATGCACCACTGAACAACTTCTTTAGCATCCACAATTCAGTTTGCAGAGGGGTTCATTTGATATCTTTGAAGCACTCGTTTTATGCATGCCCTTGCACCGTCATGTTCTCCTTTTCCACAGCCAGTCTCAAATAAATTCCAACAATGTTTAATGCAGGTTTTCTTATGAAGACAACACAACCAAAAGAATGATCGTGAAGATTTGAATCTATTATGCTAGGATTCCGCTAATAAACATATCCTAGCATATAGAACAGACTTCTTCAACTTTATCATGAAAACGTAACTCAAAAAGCTCATACAAATCTACTTAGATTTAAATCCAAATATAAAAAAAGAGAGAGTCAAACAATAACCAATCAGCTTATATAAAATAAAACAAGAAATTTCAGATTCAAAACATCGGTCGAATATTACAATGGATGGCCTCTCGGCTCTCATCCCTTTTACAAAAGCTGTCAAACCATTTCTCTCTCTCTGTATTCCTCAATGTTTTTCCATCCTTACACACTCCTCATATTTATACATAATAATAAATTTATTCCAATCCATAATTTCCTCCACACAAATCTCAACTACAATCTAAATTAGATTTATCCTTTTTTGGACTCAACTAAGTCTCGTTTAAGGAATTCCTAATCCCTAGATTATCTACCTAATTCAACTCCACTCATATCCTTAGTTTATTAAAAGAATATTTACAATAATCCTCACTTACAATTTTCTCTCTTAATTTATTAAAATGAGCACAATAATTTATAAAATAATTAAAAAATCATCACCCCCTAATTACACAATATTTTAATAAAACCCAAGTAGGATGTTCCTGCATCAGACTGCCCATATAGAGAAGTTTCCATAGACTCCTGTCTATGAGGTCTGTCTCTTTTCTGTAATAATGTGACAGCCACAATTCTTGATGACATGCTCCCTCCAGGATTCGAAACTTTGTTCAACCGCTAGTCCTTTAATGTATCAAGTCCATTTTTTAATTCATCACTTACTCTGTTAATTGGATTCCATCGATATTTACAACAATTTCTTCTGCCAATTCCTCGAAGTAACTCCTGTTTGTTTGATGCTTTTACCTTCAATTGTGGTGAATGCTCAACTTTCTGAAGCGAATAATAACTAAGAATTTCTTCTTGACCATAACTATAGTCATTGATTGTTTATATAGCAACATATTTCTCGTCTGGTGTTGTACCTGCATTCATAAAAAACTATTAGTTTAAAAAATACAAGACCTTTCAGCCTCCTTTGATGCTTCAAGCACCAATATCCCATCATCAACCTTCTAGATTTCAGTAGATCTTGTTTTGAACTATTTGCTGCTTTCATCTTTATCCCACTGGATCAATATTTCTATCCTCTTTATGTCTCTACGGACATAACTTTCTTGGTTCCCCTAATCTTTCATCTCAACTCCAAATAGTTTCTGCTCAATTTCTCTGATTTCAACATCATATTTATTTATGTTTCCTTATGTAACTACAGTCACATTATTATTTGAAAAGTTATAACATTCACTCAACTCTATAAATGTTAAAAACATTTCATCCCTATCATGCATAGTAACTGCAATCTCTTCTATATCAGGTTCTGTAAGTTTCATCTCCCCTTCAGGTTCCTTAAGCCATCGTTCCAAGAACATTATTTACATGTGAAATATTTCCAACATTTTATCACAACCTTCATTCCCAGCTTCATTCTTCTTCTGGAAATATTCTTGAGTTATGTTGGTTTTTGTATCATCACACTGCAAAATTCTGTCAGCAATTTTGTTAAACAAATTCATTTTTCTACCTCCTTGGAATATCACTTCGACATTTTCATTATGCTTTTGCTCCATAATAGCTTCAATTGGATGTCTTACCCCAAAAAATAACTCATATATGAATTATTTATGCTGCAAAAAATCAGTACCTTCCTCCTCTGAAAGGCATTCTCCATCACACTTCATCTTAGGAGCTTCATTCATCTATGTGACAGTTTCACCATAATGTCCACCATCTTTCACACATCTTGCAAACATACATAAACTGTGAGATTTAAAAATGCAAGGCTTCATAGCCTCATCTTCTTCTCTCAACAACACATCTTTAGATTATTCTAAACTATTCCAATAGTTCATGAGATCTTTCTCATTGATCTCTTCACCAAGAATTTCGCCCTATTCTGGGCCACAACTGGAAACTTCCATTTTCAACTTAGCCTCTCTAATTTCTTCACATCTCATTTGCACACCCCTCATTTTCTCGAGCTTCCTTAGCTCTTCTGTCAACCGTATTTTTACATGTTGTTCCCTCTTTGCGTGTAGCCTCTGCCATTTCACTTTCTTCCTCATTGTCTAACCATGTCTCTAGTCCTTATTTCTCTGCAACAATTCCACCAAAAAATCAAGGTGAACTGTTATTTTAGCTTTGTCCCACTCATACTCTTTATCATTCAACTACTTACATATGCCAATTGCCTTGGAATTTTCCTTCTTCTTTCTTATGTTGTGGTGTTCATCATATCTTCAGAAATGACTATCACCAGTCATCTTCTCCTCCTTTGTGAACTTCATTTGTTCATGTGTGGATTTCATTTGAATCCCCTTTTTAGCAAGCCTTCTTACTTTCCATTCAAAAATAAAATATCTCTTCCCACACTTGACCTCTTTCAGTTCTCTTTCTTGGAATCATCTCTGGGCAATTTTCTTGCTTCTCTTTGTTGCAAACAACAACTGCAGTATTTTATGTGTTATAGTTACCAAATCTTTGGGTGTCGGGCTCCGCTGATCATGCACCCTATTACATTCAAACCATTGACTTGGTTTAAGACTCTTTGACTTCAGAATTTGCATCAACTCTTCATCTTGGATGAAAAATACACCTTCTTGTACAATAATTCAATCCTAACTCAAGCTATCCAAATTTTCATTTGAGCCTAACATCTGTTTCACTTCAAAGCTTGATCCAATAATTACAATAGTGGATATTTTGACACAATTCAAGTTATAAAATATACCCATGAACATCCACCTTTAATACATTCATGATGTAAAATCTTCACTCTCTCTCATACTCCATTCTTCAGAAAAATATCAAAAATCACCAATTACATCATCTCCCATTATCATTTACTCACATGATACCTGAGCCTTTATATTGAAATGTAATTCACTTTTCCCCAACATTTATTTTAAAATAAAATAAATCATTTAATTTTCACATTAAAATACCTTTTCGAAATGATGTATCATACCTTATGCTCACTTCAAGGTTATTTAACAAACCTTATCTCCGCAATTTCAAATCTCCGGACTTCACTCTTCTGTGTTGTCTTTATCACTATGAATATTCACATTTTCTTTCATACCATAGTTTGTTCAACATGTTTACCATCATAAGCAGGAATTTTGCTTGCACTTCCATGCAGCTCCCTCTTTGCAAACTCTCTCTCCATAGTTCGCCTTTCTATCACTTTCTCAATATAGGATGAAAACCTTTAAAAATGATTTGTTTTGATAAACCACAATTATTACATAAAGGTTTCAAGCTCACCGCAATTTTAAAGGTTACACTTCCTTTTTCCTCATAGGCTTACATCAGGTACATATCCCTTCACAACCACAATTTCACTCAAGACTTTATCCAACTTTGTTTAAGACCAGTTTTACTTTGACAAACTTTCCAATGCAAACCACTTAATGATTTGGGGACACTTTTTCATGGAATTATTACACACACACACTCATACCTTTCTTCATTTACCATGCTTTCATTGCAAAACTTTTGTTGTCCTCTGTTGCTTCTTTTTCTGCATCCTTTATGTCTTTGTATTGTTCTCTCACCTCTTCCTCCTTTCATAGAACACTTGTGTCTCAGGCTAGATGTATTTCAGCTTTATGGATCTAGAGCTTGAACTTCACATGTTGCTGCAAATTTTTCCATGGCCCATATCCTATCATGCGGAAGTTGATCTCATTTTTTAAGATTATGGTTATAAACCATAATAAAATACCCCTTTAATTAAATTTCGAATATATGAATAGACTTTGTTAAAACCCATTTTTAAACATCATATATTCAGCTTCCAATTAACGTTCTATACTTTGGTTAAAACAAAAAGTACCAACATGATATCATATGGCCCACAGTTTACCTTTACAGGGATGACTAGACACATCCGTCAATTTCCATTCAAAAATATTCTCCAAGGATTTTCGATCAAGTTCTCCACCACTTTCAAGCGAGCTTACTGTGGAAGAGATCTTTTATAATGCTCCAATTTGTTCTCATTCCCATTAAATATGTGATCTCTTTCATCGACCCAAAACACTTTAATATTAAAAGGTGAAATATCCTTTCCATCATGATGTTCCGCGCAGTTTCAATGAAGTTTCTCCTAAAAATATCATAATATGAATCAATGAAAATGAATTTTGATACCATGCCTCTGCTGCTCTCAAACTATCCTTAGCTTCGATTAAAATACAAAGAGCAACAAACTTAGTTCGTCGATTCCACGCTTAGAGAGTTCCATGCTCAGGTTTATGTTGCATACAGTTCCAGTCCAAACGCTCCACACAACCTCTTCTTCCACGGCTCTTTACACGCTTTCTACAATATGCTCTTCTCTTCACTCATTCTACACATGTTCATCAGATATACCCTCTCCAAGATGTAGAAATCCACAATAACCTCGACTCGCATGTTCAAATTTTGTATCCAGTTCTGGCACTTATAATCGCCCAAACGCATACACCAACTTCCTCGCGCAGCAACTCAGACATACACTAGACTCACGACGCCTAAGAGTGGAGTCTAACCTCACACAATTTTGATGATCGTTGCTGCAAGTGATGGCTCTTGGCTCAAGCTATGGCTCTCAGCAGATCGATTCCAATTTCAATGCCTGGAAATGGGTAGTCCAACAACTGCCTCTTATCTTCTCATCAAAGGATCTCCCACTTTCCATGATACACGATCAGATAATGATCCCCAATCTCTACATTTCTTAAAAATCTTCATGTAGTCAAATCTACAAACTGCTTCAATAGCCTACTTCATAGACAACTTGCCTCAAAATGCAGACTGTTGTGTAGATCCATGTTCTCGCAATCCACAGGAATGCCTAGCTGCTCTCACATATTGACCCCAATGTAGAAATCGATCACACATGCGTTCTACACTTGAATCCAACTAGAAAGCTATGCCGCCACTAAGACTGAACGTGAAGCCATGGGAATTTAATTGGATGTTCGCTCCACACATGTGATTCTTCAATGCACAAATAGAGCGATACCTCCAATGAAAAAAAAATCCTTTCAAGGCTATACAATACTAATTTACCACATGGTATCCAAGGATGAGATGAGAGCTGGATGAAGCAATGTTATCTATTAAAATTACACCAATTGCACTGTATTCTCAATGAACCAGCATCCTTCAGCAAGCGCATGACTTTCTTCACAATAGAATTCTTCCAAACAAGAGAGGGTTTACACACACCAATAACACAAAAACGTTTATCTCTGTAGTAGATTTCAATGTGCCACATTATTTTACATAATTCAATCGACTCTCTCCCAAATTTGATACCAAAATGATGCCAGGATTCTGCTAATAAATAGATCCTAGCATATACAATAGACTTCTTCAAATTTATCATGAAAACTTAACTGAAAAATCTCAAACAAAGCTACTTAGATTCAAATCCAAATATAAACAAAGAGAGAGTCAAACAACAACCAAGCAGCTTATATAAAATACTACAAGAAATTTTGGATTCAAAACATCTGGCCGAATATTACAATGGATGGCCTTTCAGCTCTTGACCCTTTTAAAAAAGCTCTAAAACCATTTCTCTCTCTCTCTGTATTCCTCATTTTTTTTCCATCCTCACACACTCCTCTTATTTATACATAATAATGAATTTATTCCAATCCATAATTTCCTCCACAAAAATCTCAACTAAAATCTAAATTATATTTATCCTTTTTTGGACTCAACTAAGTCCCTTTTAAGGAATTCCTAATCCCTAGATTATCTACCTAATTCAACTCCACTCACATCCTTAATTTATTAAAAGAATATTTACAATAATCCTCACTTAAAATTTTCTCTCTCTAATTATTAAAATCAGCACAATAATTTATAAAATAATTAAAAAATCATCACCCCCTCCCAATTACACAATATTTTAATAAAACCCAAGCAGGATGCTCCTACATCAATCGACCTACGCATCCCGTCGACCCTGTTTATAGGAATTTAATTCCACAACTTTTCAAGGGTACGTAAATGTTTCCAAAACAACGTTATTACAAAATATGTATCATCTTGTCTTTGGTGGAATGTGAATTCCACTCGAAATTTAAAAGTAATTAGCTAAAGTAAAAATAAAAATGCCACTAGGGCCGAATCATGAGTTGATAGTATTCACTGATGAGATGGAGTAGAGGCGGTCACTGACACAGGTGGTGGGATGTTTGTTGGTGAGAAAAAGGGTATTGCAGATCACGGATTTCGGCTTGCAGGTCAATGAAGGGATCGAACTCGGGAGGGTTTCTGGTTTCACGGACCTAAGGGGTCTCTGGTTCAAAGGCAGAACGGTGAAGTAAGCGGGGTGAGCGTTGTAAGGACACTGACAATGGAGCATGCGGCACATAGGGATTGGGCGTTTAACTGTAGGTTTGTGAACACCGCGTGCCGGGTTTAATACTAGTACGGGCCTCGCCACCAGTTCACCTATGGACTTACCTTACCTTTCTGCTGTGTAGGCAACCTGGTTCTTGAAACGTATTCCTCGTGGAATTTTTGAAATACACAGCATACAGACCTCTAGGGCCCGCACTTCATTTTGCTATATCATTCTTTGCCTTGGGTCCACCCCAAGACACATCGACATAATTCCGTGGGGGTATGGGTCTCTTCCCCCTTCTGCTCCTTGACCCCCTCGGAATTACACATATGGAGAGTCACTTTACATGCATATTATAAAAGCAGCAAGCATTATGATGTTTTCGTTTCGGGTCCTTTATACCATACCTTTGCCTTTTCGCTTTATGTTTGAAACCTTTACGTCTTCCTCCCTTTTTCGAACATGTGTTTAGTTTCTCAACCATGTGACTTATATTAACATTGTTTCTCTCCAACCATCATTTAAATGTTTCACCACAAGTTATAACATTCAATACATCGCTACTTAAGGGTTATCTTCAAATATGACTTATGTTAAATAATGATCAACAGTATCATTGATCTATGAGAGAGAACTATGAATCTAGTGGGATAACCACTTAGATCAGTTCATATCGTAGCAAGTGGAGTTGTGACAGCAGAGCGAGAAAACTGTCAAGGATTGGGTCCTATTTTTTGAATCTGTAATTGACCTGTATGAAATTTTTTGCGGAAAGTTTCTAGAAGAACGTTATAATTGGTTGTGGAGACTACAAGTCAAGTCACTTCAAGCAGGGTCACATAGGGTCTGTCACAAGTGGATTTATGTGAACCTAATAGCACTCCAATAGTTAGACATCGGTTTGATCCGAGCTGTAGATTTCTGGGTACAATCTACCTTGGAAGGATACATTGTATAATTTGCAGCCGAGTGTTACCAATCCTTTTCAAAAGTAGAAGACGTATTCAGATCCAGATTTCAAGGAGAACTGTTGAAGGAAATTCCACTGTGGATCAAAGCTTTAATGGTGGACGAGGGTTTGATAGAATTTCAAAAGTCTCAGATGGAGACTTAAACCTCCAGTACTGGGGGAAGGAGTTGAGGGAGAGATGCTACATGTAAGTTAGAAGGGGTAATATGGATATGGATGCCGAAACCTCTAGTAGATTGAGAGAGTGATGAGCACATTGGAGGGCGCAGATTGCTGAGAAGTGGCAGAAACGAGTGATGAAGGAGTTTTAGAAGCAGAAAAGTAGTCGACAGGACAAGGAGAAGGTGCCACATATGAAAAAGGAAATGGACTATCAGATGGGATCCCAAGAAATAGGAGGGATCGTTAATGGCATTATGCAAGTGTATAGGAGCCCATACGAATGAGAAAATGGAGAAAATTCCAACATGGAGGACACACGCCTTGAGGAGATATCCGATGTGGAGTTGCATGTTGCAATGGAGAAACTGTTTCAAGAGAGGTCGGCACCCGTAATTCAAGGTAACTCTATTCCCCAAATTTCAAGTAGCTCTAGTCCCAACCTTGGCCTAGTACTCTATCAGCCACTAAGTAAAGTTTTTTTTTTAAGTTACGAGAGTTTATAAATTTGAATAATATTAAGTCTTTAGTACACATATCTACTAGCTATAGTGCTAGTAATATAGTTTTACAGCTAGGAATTAGAGGTTTTATTTTAGCACCACTGATACAAATAAATATGGCAGGATCGTTTACCCAATACCCAGAATTCTTTGGAAGGGGCAATGATGATGTTGAGCAACACTATTATCTATGTGAAGCAATATGGAGGTCTCGGCAGACACCAGAGGAAATTAAGTTGATTGAGTTCGAAACTACTCTATGAGATAGAGCTCTTCGTTGGTTCATTAAATGGTCCGAAGATCATCTAAAGCTAGTGATAGATGATGTAAAGAAAGAATTTGTCAAAGAATTTAAGTTACCTTAGAAATATCAGTAAGGGTTATCTGAGATGTGGGAGATTAAACAAGGAGAAGGTGAAATGGAATGGGGCCTGATGAGAAGGTTTAAGGATGCAATTGGGAAACTGAGTTACCCAATTGTTCTGAATCATCAGCAAGATTGGTTTATTAACGCACTTCTTCTGTTGATAAGAACTATACTGAGATAACAAAATATTGATACCTTACAATATTCCCTGGAGCAAGATATGAAGATAGAGGCTATGGCGAGGTATCTGCAAGAATTCAGAGGAGGAGAAGCAGCTCAAGACCCTTGCATATT
This sequence comes from Pinus albicaulis, assembly GCA_034641835.2. Lineage (NCBI taxonomy): Eukaryota > Viridiplantae > Streptophyta > Pinopsida > Pinales > Pinaceae > Pinus > Pinus albicaulis. The sequence goes on along the minus strand of CM076578.1, from coordinate 1,549,387,829 downwards.
GGGGCTACAACATCAAATAGCTAGTTTAACATAGAAGTTGAAGGACATTCAGCTGATACGACCTGTAAGGCCCAATGTGTGGTGCACCCATTGTCTAATGGAGGGACACGTGGCCACATAATGCCTGAGGTTGTAGGGGTAGAATGCGGGAGCTTCAACAACAGGGACAGAAAGGAGTCCACCAGTTGGGGGAGTTGCACAGATAAACACTTAGGGACTATACCAGCCACAACCCCACTTTCCAGTGTTCCCTGATAAGCAAAATTAGACCGCAATTTAATACTCGAAATATGCAAAGGCATTGGTCATCCTCCACGACTATGCCCAATTTTGCAGAAGTACTCAAAAATTCCAAACAATACATATCATGAGTTATATGCTTCCAGAATGCATAATACAGAGCAATCTAGAGCCTTTAATGTGCTGGTAGAACAATTGGACAAACCATCTTATAGAGCGAATGAGCCTCCAAGGGGACGAGGAGGAGGAATGAGAGGAGGAAGAACTGAAGGAAGAGCATGGTCTAGTAAGTTTCTACAACTATGATCAAGAAGGACACGTAGCAAGAGAATGTCCGCTACCTAGAAGACCATGGTGCTCTTAGTGCAGAGTCAATAAACACACAACTGAAGATTGTCCAGAATTAATTATGAGGTGGGAGGAAAGACCTAGACATAGAGGATTGAATCTGGTGAATGCAAAACTAAGTATATTAGAGGCTTAAGCTACGAAAATTCTAGCCATGGTAACCCGGGGAGGAAAGAGAATAGGGGAGCATGCACAAAATATATACCCGATAAAGCTTATCAAGCCAGCATCTCCAAATCCCATTTTGAGACCAGATAGACAAAAGAAATATTTTAAGGAGGTAGTGGAAACATTTTCCCAAATCAGGGGGAGCAGAGGCATTGAGCTTCCACAGCCGACTGTAGAAAAAGAGAAGTAGACCCATACAAGTACAATTATTGAGGAATAGTTCTGATTATTTTTTAAAATTGTAACCAATGCACCAATGCTCGAACAACTAAAGAAATATCTAGAGATGGTGGTGCAGGAAAACGAAGAACTGGAAGGGTCAAGAGATTCAACCCATAAATACATAAGGAGGATAGAAATATAAGGTAAGAACAGAAAAGGAATTCCATGTGAATACTCAAGTCGCGGTGTTTCAAATCAAGGACACCATGCTCGACCTAGGATCAGATGTCAACATTCTACCAAGAAAGACGTGGGAAGCACTGGGGAGGCCAAAGTTGACATACTCACCAATACAGTTGCCCATGGAAAATCAATACTGCATTTTTCCCATAAGAAGGCTAGAAGAGGTTGTGGTTGAAATTGCGGGAGTGAAAACATACAAAGAATTTGAAGTGATAGATATCATGGGGGATAAGGATTCCTGTCCTGCATTGTTGGGGATAGATTGGGATTTTGAGAGCTATGCAATGATCGACTTGAATGAGGAACTGATGATATTTGAATACGGGGAAGTCAGGGTCACTCAGCCCCTTGACGCATATCAATAGTTTGATATACACAAACTATTGAAAACAAAGAGGACGCTCAACTTCCCGATCATATTTATCAGATGATAGCAAGGAGGAGAGAAGACTATATCAATCCAACAATGGTAGGGACCGTAAGCTGGAGAAGCGTTCCGAGTTTAGACTTGGGCTCGGAAATAGCTTGGGATGATTGGTAGCAGGGAGGAGGATACGAGTCTAATACAAGAAGATTTTCTAACATCCAAGGAGTCAATTGGATTGGAGCCGAGGTAAGAGGACATCTGACTCTATCAGGTATGAAAGCTGTAAATACATTTATTGAAAAAGTATAAGAAAACTTACCCATATAACATACAATCCCTCTTATGGATGTAGCCCTACAATCCACATCGGCGAGAGGGTGGAGAAACCATCGCAACTCACTTCCGATATGGGAAGACATTGCAATAGCAATAAGAGCCAGATTCAAAGAAGATACACGACCACAATTCATTAAAAAATACAAAGGAGATTCTGACCCACGAAGCATTTTGAAAATTGTGAGTATAACTAGAAGAATGAAAGGCATGCATAATATTTGTGGATGCACAATTTTATACATTCATTAGATACAATTCCACAGGCCTGGTACTTAACCGAAGAAAAGAAGAGAGGAACTGGCACCTGGCAATTAGATGCAAAAAATTTTATGCAATGTTTTTATTTTGAAGGAAAAACAAAATTGGTTACACAAGCACTACGAGCCATCAAAAGACTACTATTTTTTCTAGAAATTCAAGAATACAAAGAGCAACCACTCTCAGAGAAAATTATCAAACAATCAGTAGCATGCAAACGAATAGATAGTGATATGGGGACAATGATCTAGAGAATCTCCAACACTTATACTTTGAAGAGAAATAAGGTGAACGGGATATACAAGAAGAACCTACAATAGAGGGACTATATATGCTACCCTTGACGACCAAGAAGCTAAACATTGGAACGCAAGAGAAACCCAAAATAGCATCCATTGGTGACTACTAGGACATAAAAACGACCAAGGACATCTTTGACCTTTTATAGGAATATGAAGATTTATTCCCATCCTTAGTAGCGGAGCTAAAGGGGATAAAAGGGGAGATGGGGGAAATGTGCATAGTCTTGACCTTACTGTCTAAATCCAAGTGTAAAGGAGAATTTTAAGGCAAAAATAGATAAAATGTTGAAAGAAAGACCAATTTTTTACAGTAGAAGAAGTAGAGTGGGTCAGTCCCATTGTCATACAAAGCAAAAAGGAGAAATCTGAGATTAGAGTATGTGTTTCTTACAGAAGCCTCAATAACGCATGCATACATGGTCCATTTCCCACTCTGTTTAGTGATGAGATGCTCGCCAATGTGGTAGGAAATGAAGCCTATTCATTCACAGATGGTTTCTCACGGTATCGTCAAGTGAGAATAGTCGAAGGAGACAAGAAGAATACCACTTTTACAACTGAATGGGGATCATTCACATACCATGTCATGCCCTTTGGACTAAGGAATGCGCCAACGGTGTTTTCACGAATTCTGATAGCAGCATTTCAGGAATATAGCCACAAGTTCCTTGAGGTTTACATGGATGATTGCAAAATTTACAGCTTACTAAAAAATCATTCAACCTTACTAAGGATATATTAGGTCCCTATATTACTAGTATAGTCCCTTATTGTTGTTATTGTAACCCCCTTATTTTTATTCTTGTACCCTTGTAACCCCATATTGTTATTATTGTGACCTTAAATTATTATTGTTAGGTCGGCCAGGATTACATTATGGCCCCATGGACTCCTATATATAGAAAGGAGGTTTTTTTTAATTTGAATCATCCAAGAATTGTTCATTCATGTAATGTATTGGAGGTTTCCCCCTCAAAGTGGCTTATTTCTAAGGCATTGATATCTCTTTCCTTCTCTTGTTGGAGCTAGTTTCACAACATTTGGTATTAGAGCTTGGAGATTCTAGGGTTTCGCTGCTCCAAACAGGTCATTATGGTGTTTTTGCTATAACATTTTTTCTACGAAGGTTCAAAATCTAAAATTTTTAAAGTGCGAAGCAAAAATTCCGAGGAAAGTCATCTCAAACTTTGAGAGCTTGGTTCACAACATTTTCGTAGATATGATCTATGCAAGTTAGGTCATTTTGAAGGCTCCTGAATTTAACCTAAACAGGTCATCGTGGTATTTTCGTAATAATTTTTTGTCTACGAAGGTTCAGAAGATGAAAATTTTAGAGTGCGAAGCCGCAATCCTGAAAAACATCAGCGCACAATTTCAGATATTGGTTCGCAATATTCTGGGAGATATGATCTGTGGAAGTTAGGGCTTTTTGAGGCTTTTGAATTTCATCTCAAAGAGGTGATCGTGGGAAAATATTCATAGCTCTCTCTCTGAGCATCTGATTGGAATGACGTAAAAAGTGGCCACAAGTAAATCGACTGTAGTTTTCGATCTATCAATTTCAGAGCCAAAGGAGGAAACAATGACACGTGGCAAGTCGTACAAGTTCACTCTACTGAACTAGTAAAAAATTGGGTCATTGTGGGAGATTGGACATAACTTTGTTTTGAAGAATCCGAATCAGATCAAACCTGTGGAATTTGAAAGAACCTTTAGAGGGCTACTACAGGGCTGAATTTTAGATATTTAGGATCTAAAATTATAGAGATAATTCAATTTCAATTTCGAGCTCCTCAAAAGCAACTAAAAGGTGTGTATTGTTTTTCCAAATTTCATAAGTCTTGTTTGAAGAATCAAGTTCAATTGATTCCAAGGGCATATTATAGAATACATATCATTATTGGATTCTAAAATGGCCCCTAAGAAGAATTCAATGCCCATTAAGCCTTTAGAAAGCTCCACTATGACTCATGAAGATGAAGAATGGCAACATGACATATCAAAATTACAAGAGAAAGTGAAACAAATTTCGCTCTCGCAAAGAGCAACAAAAAATGACATGGAAGTTTTGAAGAAAGGCATCAAAAATAAGATGGATGGTTTGAAGAAAAGCATGGAATATAAGATGGATGGTTTGAAGAATGGCATGGAATCTAAGATAGATGGCATGGAATCTAAAATAGATGGCATGGAATCTAAGCTGGATGACATGGAAGCTAAGATCGATGAGAAAATGGAAAAAATGAAGAATGATCTAAAAGTAGACATGGAAGGTTTGACAAAGTTGATACAAAAAATGTTTCCTAATGGTGAAAAGATAGTAGAGGAAACTCATGATTAGAACAAAATAAATGTTAATCATGATTTCATAAAATCTAATGTTGGCGGGAAGAACCACCATCTTCCAAAAATGGATATGAGGAAGTTTGATGGAAAGGATCATGTAACATGGATACTATAGATGAAGCAATATTTTGATCTCCATAATGTGAAAAACACAAAAAAGGTACGCATCGCAACTTTACATTTAGAACAAAATACATTTGTGTGGTATCGATGGCTTTGCTCCCATAAAAAAAATTTCACTTGGTCAATTTTACGGAGGAAATGATAGCACATTATCAGGATACAAAGAGCAACACCTTCTTTAGCCAATTGATAAATTTCAAACAAAAGGGTTTAATGGGGGAGCACATTGAGGAGTTCCAAAAATTGAATATAAGGGTAACTGATATTTCAGAGGAACAGAGGATTGATCTCTTCATAAGTACTTTAAAGGATAACATCCAACATGAAGTTTGCGTTTTGGAAACTGATTCATTGGAGAAGGCATTCACGTTGGTAAGAAAATTTGAATGTAAAATTATGGCGATAAGGAAGCCTACCACTCACTTCTATAAAGAGGGAAGTGTTGCTACTCCTAGATTTTCACAGCCTACAAGGTTGACACCACAACAATTGGAAGAAAAAAGAGCGAAAGGGCTTTGCTAAAGTTGTGATAGCAAATACACTAAAGGGCATAAGTGTGCTGAGAAGAAATTATTTTAGATAGATTGTGAAGAGGAAGAAGAAAATGAACAAGAAGAGGATATACACCAGGAACCAACCCAGGAAGAGGAAGAAATGAGTCCTACCATATTGTGTAATGCATTGGCTGGAATTACCACTCCTCAAACTCTTAAGATAGAAGGACATGTCAAGAAGAAAAAGGTAATAGTGTTGATTTATTCAGGTAGTACCCATAATTTTATTCATTGTAAGGTAGCCAAGGAATTGAAAATTTTCCTATACCTAGCACCAAAATGTCAAGTGATGGTTGCAAATGGAGGAACTTTAAATTTCTCTAGAAAATTCCATAATATCAAGCTAACCATGGGGGAATATGTATTGAATATTCCAATGATTTCCATTTCTATGGGAGGTGCTGATGTTGTACTAGGTGTACAATGGCTACAATATTTGGGGACGGTAGCTTTTAATTTTCAAGAACTTTTCTTGAAATTTTTTCCAGAAGGAAAGGAAGTCGAATTAGGGAGTATTGCAGGGAAGCCATGAAAGATAATAAGCTCTAATGTCATGACAAAGCTTCTAAGTAAATAAAAATGAGGCATAATTGCACAATTATGCTCACTAGAAGTTCCAACATCAAAATCATCTATTTCTGCAGATCTCCAAAAAGTCCTCGACAATCATTCCAAGGTTTTTGAAACTCCAAAAGGACTCCCACCTATTCGTGATCATGATCATGATATTCATTTGATTGCAGAAAGTTTTCCTCCAAACATCAGGCCTTATAGATATCCTTATGTCCAAAACAACGAAATTGAATGTATGATTGGAGAAATGTTAGAGGCAGGTATAATTCAACCTAGTCAAAGTTCTTTCTCTGCTCCTGTAGTATTGGTACACAAGATGGATGGATCATGGCGCATGTGTCCAGATTATAGGGAGCTCAATAAGCTCACCATTAAAGATAAATTTCCCATTCCTGTGATTGATGAATTATTGGATGAATTACATGGAGCAATTTATTTTACCAAATTGGATCCTCGTTCAGGGTATCATCAAATTAGAATGAAGACTGAAGATATTCCAAAAACAACATTTTGAACTCATGAGGGTCATTATGAATTTTCGGTCATTTATTTTGTCCTTACCAATGCACCTTCTACGTTTCAAGGGTTGATGAATTCCATTTTCAAACCCTTCCTTAGAAAATTTGTGCTAGTATTTTTTTATGATATACTAATCTACAACAGGTCTTGGAAGGATCATGTTCAACATGTTGACACAGAGCTCAAACTATTACAAGACAAACAATTATATGAAAAAACATCCAAATGTTTCTTTGGAGTAGAAGAGGTGGAATATCTGGGTCATATTGTATCTCACGAGGGTGTTGAGGTAGACCCTAGAAAAAATAAAGCCATTAAGGAATGGACAGTCCCCACAACCTTAAAGCAGTTGCAAGGATTTCTCGGGTTAACAGGGTATTATCGAAAGTTTGTTAATAATTATGGGAGAATAGCAGCACCTCTAACAACATTATTGAATAAATATGCATTTTCATGGACTCCGGAAGCAACTAAGGCCTTTGAACATCTTAAAGAGGCAATGTGCCTAGCACTAGTCTTAGCTACACCAGATTTCATAAAAACCTTTATTGTGGAATGTGATGCCTCTGGAAATGGAATTGGTGTTGTTTTAATGCAAGAAGGAAGACCCATTGCTTTTGAAAGTCGTCCAATAAAAGGAAAGTATTTACAGAAACCTATTTATGAGAAGGAAATGTTAGCAATACTGCATGCACTAAAGAAATGGAGAACTTACTTAATGGGAAGACACTTCATTGTAAAAACTGACCATGCTAGTCTTAAACAATTTTTGGAACAAAGAATATCTTCAGAAGAGCAGCAAAAATGGGTCACAAAGATGTTGGGTTATAACTTTGAAATAATATAAAAAAAAGGGAAGCCAAATGTTGTTATAGATGCACTCTCAAGAGAGAATGAAGAGGTGGAAGCATTGCTTTGTGCCATTTCTATTATCCAACCAGTTTGGATAACCGAAGCAAGAGATGAATCGAAGAAGGATGAAGACGTGTGGACACTCATTCAAAATTTGCAGCAAGATCCTAGTACATCTTATACATCTAGTTGGAAAAATGGTTCCTTATGGTACAAAGATCGCTTATATCTTTGCAAGAATTCCCAACTAAAACAAAATATTCTTTTGGAATTTCACAGTTCTCCTTTAGGAGGACACTCAGGATTTTTAAAAGCTTACCACAAGGTGAAGAAAGAATTTTTTTGGGATGGCCTTAAATCTAATATTCAAAATTTTGTGGCGGAATGTTTGGTTTTCCAGCAGAATAAAATTGAGACAATTAAGACCCCGGGTCTTCTACAACCTTTATCCATTCCAAGTCAACGTTGGGAGGAGATTTTAATGGATTTTATCACAGGTTTACCTAAGTCCAAAGGAAAGAGTGTCATCATGGTGGTAGTTGATAGACTTACCAAGTATGCACACTTTTGTGCATTATCTCATCCATTTAAAGCAAGTAGAGTTGCTACTACATTTATGGACACAATTCAAAAGCTACATGGAAACCCAAGGGTTATTGTGAGTGACAGAGATCCCATTTTTACTGGAAATTTTTGGACGGAGCTATTTTCTTGTTTGGGTACTCAATTAGCTCATAGCTCATCTTATCATCCTCAATCTGATGGTCAAACTGAGATCGTAAATAAATGTTTGGAAGGATATCTTCGTTGTTTTGTATCTGATAAACAAACACAATGGGTCAAGTAGTTACCTCTTGCTGAATGGTGGTATAACACTTCCTTCCATACTGCAGCAAAAATGACCCCATTTATGGCACTTTATGGATATCATCCACCATCCATCACATCATCTTTAAGGGAAAATTCGAAGGTTCAAGCACTGGAAGATCACATCGAGCATCAGCAAGAAGTTCTCCAACTCTTAAAGGATAACCTGAATTTGGTACAAAATCGAATGAAACAACAGGCAGATCAACATCGTAGCGAGAGAAGTTTTGATGTAGGAGATTGGGTATTTTTACGGCTACAACCATACAAACAAATGTCCCTCAAGCAAGCTAAGAAGGATAATAAATTATCGCCAAAGTACTATAGTCCTTACAAGGTGTTGCAAAATATTGGTACTATGGCATACAAATTGGAGCTTCCTGCTTCTTCATGAGTGCATCCAATTTTCCATGTTTCATGCTTAAAGAAGGTTATAGGTGAAAATATTCCAGTTCAAAAAATATTGCCCGAACTTGATGAGGAAGGAAAAATCATATTGGAACCTGAAGCGGTCATGGAAACAAGAAATCGACAGCTACGAAATTGATCGATTTTAGAGTATCTCATAAAGTGGAAGAACTTACCCACTGGAGGATGAGAATTTTATACAGAAGCACCCAGAGCTACTCAAGCGTTGAGGAAAACACTTTTTTGAAGGAGAGGGGCATGTTAGGTCCCTATATTGCTAGTATAGTCCCTTATTGTTGTTAGTGTAACCCCCTTATTGTTATTATTGTACCCTTGTAACCCCCATATTGTTATTATTGTGCCCTTAAATTATTATTGTTAGGTCGGCTAGGATTACATTGTGGCCCCATGGACTCCTATATATAGAAAGGAGGTTTTTCAATTTGAATCATCCATGAATTGTTCATTCATGTAATGTATTGGAGGTTGCCCCCTCGAAGTGGCTTATTTCTAAGGCATTGATATCTCTTTTCTTCTCTTTTTGGAGTTGGTTTAACAACAGGATGATGTTTGACAGATGCATACAACTCCAAATCTCCATCAATCTCAAGAGATGCATCTTTGCAGTACCTTTTGGGATGCTGCTAGGACATGTTTTTTGTAAATAGGGTGTGTGTGTGGATCCAACAAAAGTAGAAATAATTATTAACATAGAAGCACCTGAAAATGTGAAACAATTAGGATCACTACTCGGGCATACCAGGTACTACATAAGATTCATCCACAAATACGTAAATATAACAACACCATTTGAAAATTTGTTGCGGAACTCAGAGCAATTCAGTTAGACTGACGAATGCACTACTACCCTCAATACATTGAAAGAAAAGCTATCAAGTGCACCCATATTTTCTCATCCTAACTGGGAAAAAAATTTCCATGTCCATATTGACGCCTCCAACATTGCATTAGGAGTAGTGTAAGCTCATCTAGGAGAAACTTCAGTTGATCATCTAGTATATTTTACAAGCAGGAAGTTGTCGATGGCTGAAAGGAACTACACAACAATACAACGCGATGCTCTTGCGATGGTGTATTCCCTTCAGAAGTTTCACCGTTACCTATTGGAAGGTATGTTCAAATTCTTCACCAACCACTCAGCGTTGAAGTACCTGGTCAATAAGCCCATGTTTAAAGGAAGGATCTGCAGATGGCTCCTACTATTCTGGGAGTTCACCTTTGAAGTGATAATGAAACTCTGAAGGTTAAACATGGTTCCTGACCATTTATCAAGGTTGGAAAATGGAGAGAATGGGGGATCCCTAGATGAACAACTTCTGAATGCTGATCTCTTCATAGTAGAAGCCATCCCAGACTATTTGGAATAGATAACAGTTTATCTGGAAATAGGATAGTGCCTGACTGAATACACAAAAACTCAAAGAAGACATTTGGTAGTGAAAGAAGATGAGTATCAATTGATAGCAGGACAACTGTATAAGATGGGGTTAGAACAGGTCTTGCAGAGATGTATCATGGACCATGAACGAGAGGATATATTGCGGCAGTGTCATTGCGGAGTGGCGGGGGGCCATTTGTAAAGAAATGTGATGTCTACCAAAGAATGGGACATCCATCACACCGAGATGAACTGCCACCTCAACCTGTAAGAGCATGGCAGCCATTTGAAAAATGGGTTTTTTATTTCATAGGTCCAATCGCACCCATGGCAAGACATTCACAGGCAACCTACATAATTACCACAACTGATTATCTTACCAGACGGGCTAAAGTAGCACCAGTGAAAGATTGCACAGCAGAAACAGTAGCGAGGTTCATTTTTGAAAATATCATTAGCACATTTGGTTGCCCCATAATTTTAACCAATGATCAAGGTAAACGCTTCATAAATACAACAATCAAGTCTCTGTTAGATAATTTTATGCTGCAACATCATAAGAGAAGTCCATACCATCCTCAAGCAAATGGAACAGTTGAAGAATTTAATAATATATTAGAAAAAGGACTGACCAAGGTATGCAATGCCAATCGGATGACTGGGATGAGTGCATACCAACAACATTATGGACATACAGTACAACTGTAAAAATATTTCACAATAAGACTCCTTTTGAACTGGTGTATGGGAGAGAAGCAGTGGTACCTGCTGAATTTATCATACCAAGTCTATTAATTGCTTCAAAAATACATCTGACAGAGGAAGACTCAATCAAGGAATGTCTCCATGTGGTATAAGAGCTTGAAGAAGATAGATTTTTGGCGTAATTCCATAAAAAGGTCAAAAAAGAAAGCCAAAATGCTTGGCATGACCGTCATATCAAACATAAAACGTTCGCAGTTGGAGGGAAAAAATTTTTGTATGACAAGAAATTTCAAAATTTCTCAGACATACTCAGAATGCAGTAGATGGGACCAAACCATGTCATTGAAATTCAAGATTCAGGATCAGTTTGGTTGGCACAGCTAGATGACCAAGTATTACAAGGATGGATGAATGGTGCATGCATGAAGCCTTATCACGAGTAATTTTCATCATTTCCTTTCCAAATAACTCTCGTAACCGAGAGTAGTCCATAGGGTAGAATAGAAATAGATTGAGTGAATAACTCTTTCACACTTGAGAAGAGAATAGAATAGGAATCACAACAAAGAAAATAATTACAATAACACAGACAAAAATCCACCTATAGCGATGCAGATATCACATCACAACTAATTGTGGTTGGGGGAGGGGGGGTATTATCTAAAGCATCATCCGTGTCAGAAAGCCAGGCGTGTCAAACATCATTCTATCATAATAACCCATCATATCGATGTCAGTCCGTGGGATCACCTGGATTTGCGAATTAAATGCCGTAATTAGTAACAACCATACCGTCCGAAATTTTCCATATTAATCCTTAATCATTACCCATCATGTCTACCTAAATCTTGAAGACACAGTCAACAATGTCAAAATACACCTCACCACGGTAACTAATCGCACGATTATAGCCATGGGAGAGACATACAAATTAATTAGTTATGGGATCTTATCAACCTCATTCATGCCGGTTACATTTCTTAACCCACATGAAAGAAGAAAGAACGAGAATTCCAGAAAATTTAGAGTTAGAACAAGAAACAACTGCAACAACAAGTGAAATTTCATGAGAGGAATTTCAAAGAGGTAGTCCAGTAGCAGTAATTAGTAGAAATATTTCAGGGTTAGCACTCCAAGTATATAGAAGAAGGACGGATATGACAAAGGTAGCAAGAGAATTCTTCAAGCCTGAGATCAATGAGAGAATTCAGAAGATGGAATCGTTAGTTGGAAAGTATGAAAATGCATCGCTGATTGACATAGATTTCACAGATTCATACCAAATTCCAGCTATGAAGAGGTAGTTATACATAGAGAATTATGCTATAGAAGGAGGAGGGGAAGAAGTAAGAATGAATCTAGAGTTTAGAGGTATCCAAAAATCAACAATACTAAACCTTGGGAACCTCCTAGTGCTTGGAACAATGGGAGCTACAATGAAGTGTAAGAAATTCCCGCTGAGCAGACTCCAGAATGGATTAGTGTGGCTAGGGCAGGAAATATCTATACATGCAAAGGATATCAACAGGCTCATGGGATTATCAGCAGAAGGGAAGGATGTCTCTACGTCATTTCAAAATGTGTCTAAGAGAGTAAAGAAGGTGAGAGACTATGATTACTATAAGAAATACGAGACCAGAAGAGGAGGGAAGGGGGTGAAGATTGGCCTCATCAAAAATCCAACATTCAAATTTCTGGTTACCTAATAGTAAGTAAGAAGATGAGGCACTACACCAAAGGCGAATGCACCCTCGACACCATTTCAGTTGCGTAACACTACCTCTAGGGAACCCAACTAAACTGGTGTACATTTCTACTAAACGAATTGTTCGAGGCCTCTGAAGGTAACTATATAAGATCCACAGGGTTCATTTATGGCTATTTCATAATGGCATTTGTGATGTGGAAATGAACCCACCCAGGGGTAAGATAGCTTGCGAAAATCACAAATGACCATCCAATGTCAATGAATTTTACGCCCTCAAGGATCTCGGGAGAGCCTAGCACAAAGGAGGTAAATGAAGAGGCTTTCTCATTCTGGTATTGGAAGATGCAAGATGTGGTGGCGAGACACCAAAGGGTTCTGAGGAACTTGTTGGATAGATATTCCTCGCAGATATGGTTTGCGGTAATCCACAACTAGACATACATCAAACCCACTTGTGTGGACGAAACTAAGTTCAAAATGAGAACGTTAAAGTTTCAGGTAGAAGAACATGTGTTCCACACCGAAGTTTGTTCATGGCTAGGATTCATAATGGAGATCAAAAATGGAATACATCACTATTCGTTTGAGGGCATACTGCCGAGAGCACTACTGGTGGAGACACCAAAGGAAACAATGAGTAGAGTTTCAAGACTACAGCTAAGACCTTTACTGGAGCAGTTAGACATGAGGGAAAACAACTTCAACTGGGTAATAAAAACTCTCACAAGTGCTTCTCCTATGTTTCCCTCTTTTACATATTTTCAATATTTAAATTCTGCATCATCATCCATGATTACACCTCTCGTCACTACCCTACCTTCTACAATGTCCAATTCACCCTCAGCAACCACCGCAACTTCAATCCGTAAGAGTAAAGCACCTAAACCACTAGTAGCTACCCCTAAGGCTAGGAAAGTAGGAATTACGGTGCCTAGGAAATCAGACCCAAACCATGGATACGGGAGTGCCAATTCGAGAAGAGCCAGAGGTTGCTACCCACGGCACCTCTGCGCTACCTGTGTTTGATCTATTCTCAGTTTTGAATATTAAACATCATCTACACCCCACACTCACACCTCTTCACCTCGCAGTCACCATTCATCAACGCATACATCATTTACTTCCAAAGACCAATCCACCTGCACTCCATCCACCTCAACAACTATCTCAGAACCAGTAAAGTTAAGAAACAAGACAAATGGATCCACTGAGGTAGAATTTAACTCAAGTACGTCTATGGTACCTGAGGTTAACCAACCTCTGGTGGGTCAGGGAACTTTCGTGGAACTATTAGTTCAGGGAGGATCTTTTACTGCACACAGAACGCCCTCAGAAAAAGAGCTGAACACATTTCATCAAGCCAACTTAATACTATAGTAGATTCAACCGACCATGAGAATTAATAACCTAGAAAGTTAGCAATCACAACAAAACCAACCCGCATCACCGCATGAGCACTTGGCAAGACCAATAGCCAGCGGGCAACCCCTTAGAGAAAGATCGTCAATCCACGACATGTCAAGCGCAGAGAGTATGTAGACTTGGGGGACTGAACAACTATACAACTTAATTTAGAAATCATCACAACAAGGAGAAGGGTTGCATAATGACCTCTAATAGAGGTTTGAGCAGCAACAACATCAGATCATTGCGCTTACTCAAGAGTGCAATCAGCTGAAGGGGGAGAAGGAAAGTTTACAGGAACAACTAGACAAGGTAACAAATATCTTCAAGGACCTATGGCCAACAGTAATTTCCCAGGATGAAAATACACCGTAGGACATGTCAACCTGCTCCACACTCAAAATTTTTATCCAAATTCAAATGACATGTACACGTCTCAGAAAATAAAACCAAGAGCTCAGACAAGAACAAGCTGCAAGACCAACATTACCAGATCTCGCCGTGATATATGCTGAGAAGGTTACCGAGAAGCAGATGCAGGTAACCGGAATGTAGGAAACTCTGGGGACGACAGTCAGACAAGCTTACAACCTACTGAAGCATTTACATGAATTCTCTAATTCATTAACCATGAAAGCCCAACCTATCTCAGCACAACTTTAGCAAATTTTGCAAGAGATCAAAGAGGCCACAGATCCCGTCGGCATAACCCAGCTCTACAACCAGGCAGAGGTACTGTTAACCAAAATACAGAAGATAGAGGATCATTCTGCTGCCACAAGGTAGGTCCTCAGAGAGCTAAGGCAACCAATCAAGTAGACACCAGAGGCAACACAGTAGATGGCAGTCAAAGCCGAGATAAAAATCCAAGAAGTATTCAAAAAATTGTCGCCAGTAACAAGTGAAACCGAGGCTGAAAGAGTTGCCAGCAAAACTGACCAACTAATTAAGGAATGGAAATAAACAATTAATGAGTTCTCAGAACTCAAGTCTTCAGCATTGAGCAAGCTTCCTGAGTTGGGACCTTTTTTTGGACAGAGCGAGGAAACAGAGAAGACAGAGTCAACTGTAGAAGTGGACAAACCAATGGAAACCATAGAAACAGGAAAATATTGACATGGGATGAGTCAATAAAATGTGGTCAGGGCCTGTTGGGGTCTGTTGGGGCCTTTGTTTTGAAAAAGGAATAATTTTGAGTTGCAGAGAACAGGTGGCGGAGCACAATCACGGTAGACAGGGAGTTTCCATGGTTGCGGGTAGCTGGAAGATAGGTGGCGACATTGTGCTAGACTAATACATACGCCTTGTTGGCCTCTATCCTAAACCAAGCTTTTTCTCAGAGACCTCCTTTTTTGCCAACACCCCATGGCATATATGTGTATATGGTTCAAGATTTTCACTTTCCTCACCCCCCGCTCATTTCCATGTGAGTATATGTATGTATATATACATACTATTGTGAAGCTCTACATAGTTTTCCATCTTGAATTTTAAGGCCCCCGAGTGACTTGTGCATGTAAAAAATTCAAGTATTATTACAAATATTTGCCTATCTCTTTCATACTCAAACCATTTAGGTGAAGTATATGCTTGAAATGGTCGCAGGAACAAGCCCATTTCTAAGAAGTTTCTCTAAGAGCTAGTACCCCACTTTCACATAAGAATAATGGCATCCCTTGATGTTAACAACTTATGAGCACTATGGCTAGTGAGAAAAAATTAGTTCATCAAACATAGGGATTTTCCATTTCCCATCAATTGTATAGGTATTATATTTACCCATTCACATAGAGATCAACATTCCCCAACATTAATATAGGCATTGAATCGACATATTGGAAATATACATAACTCTCACATGCAACATATAAATTCCAGGGATTTAACTTGTCACTGCATGCACCAAAATTTTACAACCATATAATATTTGTTAGAGCCATATAATTAACACATAATTCAATTCCACAAGTACATGATTCAATTTCATAGCTCTCAGCTACATACATGCAAATAAAATAATGTCAATGGTCAAACTGAAGGTGTGAATTTGATTTTCCACCCAACCTTAGACTCGCTGCAACCATGATTACTTGTAATAGTCAACCCAACCCCCCCCCCGCCCAAGCCACATCCATGATCTGAGGGGAATTTCTTCAATAGTTTCAACAAGAGGTCATATTGAGAAAAAAGAGGACAAGGATTACTTATAAAATTAGGTGGTTTATCATCTCTTTAGAAAGCACCCTAAGTTGTTTCTTAGCCAATTCTTGGCAATAACTCATTCCAATTTTTCTCATAATTTCTTGAGCTCCTTCAGACGACAATTTAGCTTCCCATGGAATTTTATTCCCTCCACCTTGAAGGTTTTTCCTGCACTTCTCATATTCTTTCTCAAATAAAATACAACCCCAAAATTATTATGGAAATTCCTTTTTATAATTTCTCAAGGGTGCATCTTCATTCTTCTCTTGGACTCTTCATGTCCCCCTTCCTCCTTAAATCATGAATATGTGGTCCCACTCTTCATTCCATTACATTAAAATATATTCAGTTATAATTCAAAGTGTTATTTCATTACAAAAATCAGGGGAAAAGCATACTAGGGGTGTCACACCAACGCTATGTTTCTTAGCTTGAATTTCATGATACATTAAATTTCATCTAAAAAGGAAAATAGAAGATACTTTTCTCCAAAATTTTATTAATAAAAATAAATTTTAATATAAAAAAAATAAATTTTAATATTTTTAATACTTTTAACTTGTTATCATTAAGTAAGCCAATATTTAAATGGTTATACTCATTTAAAAACACTACAATATATCCTCCACACTAATTTATATATTATTTTAACCCTTTTTAATCGAGCATACATGTAAATGTTTATAAAAAATTACACAACTACAACATTTCCTCCATATCAAGTGTCAAGAGGAATCAAATTTCTAGAAGTGCAAACATTTCTTCAATTTTTGCACTCATAAAAATGTTTGCATATTGAGATATTTAATGCCTCTCAGTGCTTTGTAAATTCAAAATTACAATGCATCTATAATAGGAGGTAGAGGAGGATACTTTAGCCATAACCCAAACAGAATTACATGATAGATTACAAATCGAAACCACGTGTCTCGTAGAAGAAACAAGGTTAGGGAAATTAATTGAGAATAAAGGAAGTTTGATCTGAATAAAGGTGAGATCTACTATCCATAAGTATGACATACTTAGTAAAAACTCAAGTCTAAAAGGAACGAGAATATTTATAAACAGAGATCTCATTCCAGAAATCAAGAAAAATTAAGAAAGGAGGTTCAAAAGGTAAAACAAGCTAGGAAGGAAGGAAAATGGGCAATAATCAGATATACAACAGCAGTTCTGCGAGATAGAAACAAAAAATATAGTAATAAATAGAAATTCAACATGCTCCAAATTCTTTATTGGCACTGTCAGGGCTTTCCATGGAACTAAGGCCCCAAGCTAAGTTGGATCTCAAATGATGTTGATATTATATTTCTTGTTGAAACTTGGGAGCATGAAGAATCTAAGGTCCCTAACA
This sequence comes from Pinus albicaulis, assembly GCA_034641835.2. Taxonomy (NCBI): domain Eukaryota; kingdom Viridiplantae; phylum Streptophyta; class Pinopsida; order Pinales; family Pinaceae; genus Pinus; species Pinus albicaulis. Next base: position 1,549,370,391 of record CM076578.1, on the reverse strand, counting down.
TACATGGCTTTGCAATATGGTCTAACTGGAACAAGCGATCCTCTAGTAGAGGCATTGGGGGCATAGCTTGCTACATTAAGAAGAACATCTCCCCCCATACTAGGATTTATAAAAATGACCCTTAAAACCAATATAGTTGGATCGAAATTACTGACATTAATAATAAAAAGACCTACATAGCAATATGTTATTTCTCCCCCATTAATTCTAACTTCTATAAGAAAAATAATCTAGATAAAAATAGTCCTTACAATGGTTTAGAAAATGATATTTCTAGCCTAAGGAATGAAGGTAATATCCTTTTAATGGGTGACTTTAATGATCAAACTTCAAGCAACCAAGCTATTCTTCTAAATAGTCATTCCAACCCCAATCCTCTTTGGTTAGATGAAGACCTTACTCTGGCTAGATGGTACAAAATGAGCTCTGAAGACCTCGGGGATAATTTTTTTGGGTTGGAGCTACTCAAGCTCTGTAGTGCTCAGGATCTCATAATTTGAAATGGTTTAAAGAAGTGACCCAATTCTAGCAATATGACCTGCATCCATGGGCTTGGCATGAGTGTGGTAGACTATGTTATTTCCGATCTCCCTTTATACAACGAAATAATAAATTTTGACATCTTAGATGACCACGAGCCTGAATTTGATCATAGGCCTTTACTCATAACTCTCTCAATTTTTTCATACATGGAGATCCCATAGAAGATAATCCTTATAGTCAAAAGAACTTAATATTTGATAGAAATAAAAAATATCTCATTCTAAATGAATTAAAAACTAATTTGCTTCATTTATCTAGTATAGACAACATAGATGACCTCTACCATAATTTTACTACAACCCTCTCATATTCTATTAACAAGTTCTCAATTGAAGTCTAAAGTAATAAAAGAAATATCAAAACCAACCCATGGTATCACAAAGATTGTAAAAGTGTGAGGAGATAAATTAAGGAAGTTGTTCATGAATCTCTCAAAATTAACAAGATAAAAATCTACAAACCCCTAATTAAAAGGAAAAAAAGGCAATATATTCGTAAAAGACAAGAGAATCTCTTACACCTTTCTAAGGTGGCTCCTAAGAAATTCTGGAGGTAGATTCTAACTAGGAAAACTAAAGATAATGATAAAATTGCTTTACATGACTGGAATTCCTATCTTAAAAAGCTTTATGAATGTCCAAATGCCAGGGATTTTGAAACCCTCCTCCCAAAAAAAGATTTTTTCTCATTAGAAGACATTCATTTTTGTGTTAAACACTTGGCAAATGGGAAAGCTAAAGACATTGAAGGCTACTAGGCGGAAATCTTAAAAATTGGAGGTCTTGTCCTCATCCCCCACGTCCACAAGCTTTTAAACCAAGCGATCAAGGAAGGGTTCCCTAAACCTTGGACTCAGAGCCTCATTATCCATATTTTTAAAAGTGGAGATACAAATAATCCCTCTAATTATCGAATAATTATGATCAGCGCTCTCTTAGCCAAGTTATATGGTATTATTTTGGAAAATAAGTTGAGCATTTGGCTTGAAAGTGAAGGTAGGTGGGCTAAAGGCCAAGCGGGTTTTAGAAGGCAACAATCAACAACAGACCACCTCGTTATGCTTGGGATCATTGTGGAGGAATGCCGGAATGATAAATCCAATATCTTCTATTGCTTTGTGGACTTTAAAAAGGCTTTCGATACGGTTCCTAGAAATAACCTATGGAATATATTAGAAGAGCTAAATGTTCCTTTCGAGCTAAGAGAGGCCACTATAAGGTTATACGATGATGTAACTGCTAAGTTAAAGAGTAATGAGGGATGGTCGAAAGATGTTAAGTGTAATATCAGAGTTAAACGAGGTTTCCCCCTCTCCCCTACCCTATTTGGCATTTACATCGACAAGCTAGAAGGTTGTTTAGAGGAAGCAGGATGTGCTGGCACGATCTTAGTTGGGATAGTCATCATCATTATTCTCTATGCTGATGATATTGTTCTTCTCGCAAGGTGCCCATCTGATATTGATCAGCAACTTAGACTTCTTAAGGATTTTTGCTCTACCATGGGTATGTCTGTTAACACTGACAATACAAAAGTTATGATTATGAAATCCAAGAAGGACACTTACGCTAATTTTATGTATGACAATAGTAAGTTGGAGGAAGTGTCTTCTTACAAGTACCTAAGAATTGATATTCATCACAAGCTCAACTGGAACTATAACATTCAGAAAAGGATTAATGGGGGGTGGAAAGCTTATTTTGGTCTTGAAAATAATTGTAAAACGACAAACCTCGTAATGTGGGATAGAAAGAAGTTCCTCTTTGAAACTTTAGTCACTCCTGTTATTTTATATGGATGTGAAGTTTGGGGTTCCAACATCTCTAGAGAATCTTGTAGAAAGATTGAGCAAATCCAAAAGCGTTTTATAACGTATAAGCTTAAAATTAAAAGCAATACACCCTATCCTATTCTCCTTATAGAAGTGGGTCTTTCCCCTATCGAGAGCCTAGCTATGACTAGGCTTCTTTTGTACAAGCACAAGCTCAATAGCATAGGAGACCATAGACTTCGTAAGCTAGCTTTGTATTCTAGCCAAAACCACCTATGGCTTAAACGAGGTTGGTATAAAGACACCAGGGCCTGGTTAAACCATTGGGAGATCGACGAGAATGTTGCATTGCAAAACATCAATAATATTACTTCTAAGTTCAAAGAAAAAATGTGGCGTGAGAAAGATATAGCAGCTAAAAGAAAATTAAGGTATTATAAGAAGGTCATCAATCCCACCTTAGAAGATAAAAAATATCTCTCTGTTTGAACTAGCTCAAAGAAGAAAATTGATATAGCCAAGATTAGAACGAACTCTCATGAGCTCGATAGTGAAACAGGATGTTGGACAATTCCTAAAACACCATGGATGGTAAGGATCTGCCATCTCTGTGAGAATATGAACATCGAGGATGAAAATCACTTCCTCTTACAGTGCCCTGCGTACAACCACATTAGAGTTAAATCTCATAATATTTGTTGCAATACTGACCTTCATAGCCTTTTAAGATGTCAAAATTATAGTGAGCTCGGGAGGCTTCTCTCCAAGCTTTTTGAGCATAGGAATAAAATCTTAAATCAAAATAAATAACTCTTTTCTTTAGGTCCGATAGACCAAAGATTGGTCTCAGTGGACGTTAACCATCATCATCATCATCATCATCATTATTAAAAATAAATCACCCATTGAGTTTATAAACCATTGAAATTTTGCATAAGTGAGAATTTTCATGTTAAAGAGATGGTTTGCATTACCAAAAAGTTCGAATTATCACGGATTTTGAAATACTAGATAATTCATGTGACTATTCAATTCATTCTACTATTTCAATTGAAATCATCATTATGTTAGAATTTCTATTCGATAATTGTTGGGAAGCTTAAAGTTGATTTTTTGGGGAAACTTTATGAGAGTTATTCGAGAAGATAGAATGACCATAGACATAATATAACAAGGTTATCCAAAGTTATAACCATGAACTATGAGGAGATTATAACTGTATGAAATGATAATTTTTATTGAGTAAACTTATCTATAGCTAATAATATGATTTCCGGCCAACCTATGTTAGAGCATGTTAGAGTCGTAGAGGGAAGTGAGATAGCCAAGTGATTATTTAATAGAGAAATAGATCTTATTCTTTCTGTTTTAAAAGTTAATAAGAAAATGAGCTATGGATTGGGACTATTGGTAGATGGAAAAATAAATATGAACTAGGAAATTGAGTTACGTGAAGAGAACTACACCGAATGATCGGAAAAATCATCCTCGTTAACCCATATTAATTTTGTGAATATATTAAAAAACAATATTTTAATAATTTATTTAAAACAAAATGATTTGATATATTTGTTCAATATAAACTTTTAATTGCTTAAATATTAAAAAATATAAATAAATATAAAACATAAAATATAATTTTATATAATATATAGTCTTGTTGCAACTAGTTTAGGATATCCAACGGATATAATCTATGTGCGAATAAATAATTATTTTCTTGTAATGATCACTCATATCTTCTTCATCATTTATCCTATCTTATAACTACTTTATATGGAATATTCTTATCATTCACATATAAAAAATATTCCTATATTCTCTTTCCTACATTATTTTTTTTTTAAACCCGAGCTACTTTATGTGATATGATCGTCCATGGAAGCGCATGCTTGGATACCGAGAATTTTATGGATTTATCTAATCAAAAGGGAATTGTAAAGTTCGAAAAAATTGCAAGTGAAAGCCCAAAGAATAAATAATATAAATAAAAAATAAATTACATAAAGCAAAATGATTTTACTTTTGTCGTCTCATATCTTTAAAGTTTTATGTATACAACACGTGCGCACAAATCTATGACATAGATTTGTATCTAACTTGCGTGCCTACTTTTGAAGTACATAAATCTAAAATACAAAAGAAATAAATGTTATAAATGGATAGGTACAAACAACAAAATTATTCAACTGGTTTGGGAAACAAAGCACATTTTTTTTTAAGTCATGCAAGTATAACGAGAACAAACTTAATTGATTTTATATTAATAAGAAAATATTTTCAAATGAGTTATTCTGAAAGTAGAAAATTGAATCAACGTGGCTATATATATTTATTTAATTTCAATTTAAAATTTATATTACACGGTTCTTCTTCCGATGTTTTAAAAAAAAAAAAAAAAAAAAAAAAAAAAAAACTATATTTTACTATTTTTTCAAAAAAAATACATATAAAGGGTTGCGGAAAGAGTTACACAACATTACTCTCCAAATAATCTTGTATTTTCTTTCGATTTTCTATTTTATGAAAAATATATTTTACTATTTGTTCAAAAAGTACATGTAGAAGGGTTGAGGAAAGAGTTGCAAAACATTACTCTCCAAAAAACCTTATATTTATTATCGTTAAATACTAAAATAAAATTTGTTGACTTGACATTGTTTTGAATTTAATATTTTTGCATAATCTGTGAAGAATACCTTAATTGTGTTAGGATCCTTCACAAAAGTGATAATGTTAACATGGGAAATTCTTTTGACTAAGAAGGTTTCTTTCCTTTTTTTTTTTCCTTATATATTGTTTCGATTTAAATCTAGGAAATAATTCAATTGTAACGACATGTTTTCATTTTGAAGTATAAGTTTCATGTGGCACTCTATTATTGCCACACACATGATAAAGTATTCAACTTTATTTTGAGATAATGTTTTTAGATTTTTGAAAATATTTATCAATGTCAACTTGAAAATTTTCAGGTTAAAAGATTAAGTTATTTTATTTCAATTAAATCGTGATCAATAAATAGGACACTAGTCACTTTATTTTGTTTCATAAATTTTGCAGCATTGAATGTTTTTATGTTTATTTTTAGTCATAATGTTTTATTTTATAAAGGGTGGTTGAAAGCAAGAAAGTCTTTTATGAGGGACATCTTACTTTCTAGATTGTTTTCAAAATCTAAAAAAAAATCTACATTTTTTTCTACCGATAGAGTGATTTTTTCTAAAAAGAGCTCATGTAGTCATGATAGTTCTGAGAAGAAAGCTCTTATGTAATTTCCTTGGTATTCGATAGTAATATAAAGTAATACTTACAAAAAAAAATGAATATGACATTAGTTATCTTTAATTAATGGTACCAATTTATCCTCATGTATGTAGAAAAAGGAGAAAAATGTGATCTTGTTGCCTTTAGAATTTTTATGGTATTTAAATTTTTTCTTAACCCAACAATATGATCTTTAAGCTGTAAGTGAGTGCAATAAAATAATGGTCACTTTTCACATGTTAGATGCAATATGAATGGGTAAAACCATGAAAGTGGGTTACATTTTTGTGAGTAACGGGGGTGGAAAAGTAATTTTCCCAATAGTTCAGCCGAACATTTATAAAAGTTCGGTCGAATTGTCTTAGAGTTCGGCCGAACTTTCAAAATTACTTTAGCCGAACTCATTCTGTCATTTACATTGACGATGTATTGACGACGTGGGCAAACAGATTTTTGACCAGAGATGAGAAAACCGGAAACTAAAGTTCGGCCAGACTATTAGTTTGGCCGAACTCTTAAAATAAGCCAACCGAACTTTAGTTTATAAATACACCAACCTAATGTCATTAATAGGTTTCAGGCTTATTGTTGTTGTATTACCGTTGTTGTCGTATTACCATTGTTTGTTGTTGTAGGGTAATAGTTACAGGGTCACAACTACAGAGGTTAGAAATTTGGTTGATTTCTAGTTTGTTTTGTTGTGAATTTTTTTCATTGTTGTTCTGCCATTCTGCTATTTTAATTTTATAGTTGTTTTTTTTGTTTTGCAGGTAATTTGTAATTCGTGACATCCTCGGCCTCTTGCTTGGCTTCTCATTGCGAGCTCGACGTCTTCTTTTCATTGCAACCTTGACGTCTTCTTCTCATTGTGGCCTTGACGTCTCCGAATTTCCAGGTTCCTATGTCTCTGAATTAGCAAATTATAGTTTAAATGTAATTTTTTGAAGTCCAAGTTTGAGCCACATACAATTTTTTTTTAAATTACATCCAATCAAAATAGCTATATTATATACGTAATATCTTAATGCTAGCTTAATGGGGCACTCATAAACATAATATAACCACTGCCATCTTCCAACCAATTCAATCGGAAACCTAAAAATGGACAATATCTTAAACCTCACAAACTAAACACATGCAAGCTCTAGATACCCTTAGATACCCTGATCAACCTACCTACCTTATTGGGTTTTACCAGCCATTAAGTGTTCCCTAGAAAGGAATGAGATTTCATGTTTTTTACTTAATCTTCTTCTAATTTTTCTGGCTGTCAATTAAAAAAAATTCATTCATATTTGATCGACATGTAAAAAAATTCATTTTATATTTGACACCTTTGGGTGTAACAACTAGGGGTTTCCATTCTTGTTGTTTTATGGATGAACCAGGATTTCTGTTTTCTGTTAATAAAGAGTGAAATTCTTTGTAAAGATCTATCCTCTCCAAAAATTTGTAAAGATCTATATTCTTTGTAAAGGTTTATGCTCTCCTAAATTTTTGAACATATGTATGCTTTTCTACAATTCAATCGGAAACATGAAAATGGAGGGTAGCTTAAACCTCACAAACTCAACACATGCAAGCTCTAGATACCTTTAGATACCCTAATAAGCCTTCCCACCTTATTGGGTTTTACCAGCCATCAAGGGTTTCCCAGAAAGGATCGACATTTCACGTTTTCTGCTTAATCTTCTTCTAATTTTTATGATTGCCAATTAAAAAAAAAAATTGTTCATCTTTGATCGACATCTAAAAAAATCTGTTTTATATTTGACACCTTTGGGTGTAAGAACCAGGGGTTTCTATTCCTGTTGTTTTATGGATGCACCGGGATTTCTGTTTTCTGTTAATAAAGAGTGAAATTCTGATTTGTAAAGATCTATGCTCTCCTAAATTTTTGTAAAGGTGTATGCTTTTCTACAAGTCAATCAGAAACCTTAAAATGGAGGCTATATTAAACCTCACAAATTCAACAAATGCAATCTCTATATACCCTTAGAAACCTTGATCAACCTACCTACCTTATTTGGTTTTACAAGCCATCAAGGGTTGCCTAGAAAGGACCGATATTTCATGTTTTCTCCTAATCTTCTTCTAATTTTTCTAATTTTCAATTAAAAAAAGATTTTGCATCTTTGATCAACATGTAAAAAACTCTATTTTATATTTGACACCTTTGGGTGTAAAAACCAGGGGTTTCCATTCTTGTTGTTTTATGGATGTGCCGGGATTTCTATTTTCTGTTAATAAAGAGTGAAATTCTCTATAAAGATCTATGCTCTCCTAATTTTTTGTACAAATGTATGTTTTTCTAGCTATGGAAGGAAAAATATTAAACATTTCATGACTGTATACAGATTAGCACTGAGCAGTGGTTATGATCAGCCCACCTACCTTATTAGGTTTACCAGCCATCAAGGGTTTCCTAGAAAGGACCGAATGTTCACCAATGACATGCAACCATATTCTATCTGTTTTATATTTAAAGGCTTCAATTTCGCACCTCTACATTTCATAAAGTGTGCTCTTCCACAAAGCTTCATGTCACTCTTGGAAACTAAAGCAAAGATCTAGAATTTATTTCTTTTCAAGATTTTGTTGTAGAAGTTGATAATTTATATCCATCTCCAGCAATTAAAGTTATGAATTCGCCTGGGTACTATCCATCATTTGGACATAACTTAAACCCTTTGTACTCGACTTTAACCACTTACCACCATTCTCAATTCACTACCCAACCATTCTCCTTTAGATACATAGCACGAACAAACACATCACATATACTATATAGTCACATCACCAACTAGAACATCACGTTCATAAGGGCATAATGAATAGAATTAATCACCACAAATAAATTCACACAGAGAATTCAACAACTCAGAATTCTTGTAATATTTAAATCAACCCAATGTATTTCATTAATGTACCTAAATTTACACCTTCCATGATGCTTGTAATCTTGTAAATGTTATAAGTGGAGTGTTTTATGATGTAATGGATATTAATAATCTAGATTATGTACAGTGATATTATGATAGTGTATGTTGATTTTCAAGTTGTAAAATTCTTGAGTGTTAATTTCTACAAGTTCTAAAGGTAGAGTTTGTAAAGGGCTAGGTAGCCTATAGATCTCATCTTTTCTCAAAGGTGACATATCCAGTAAATGCCCCTACAGTCAATCTCTGGAACATAAATAGAAGTTCTTCATTTTAATATCCATAAACCACTACCACTTTAAGGAAAACCTTGTACATGTGTCATTTATCCCTTCTCCCATAAATTTTTAGGCAAACATTAAGTCATGTGTCATTTCTATTTCATTTCTCACATAAACTATAAGGCAATTTGTCATTTCTCCCACAAACTCATAAAGCTGTGTCTTTTGACATAACTTCATCAACCACTACCACTACTTGTTTTAGTAAGTGCATAAAATAACTTTGCAAACCATGTAAATGCCATTTCTCCCACAAACTAAAGGATTTCACCCATTAATTCAAGGAAAAATTTAAGTCCTAAAAACTAAACCTAAAGTGGTTGAAATCTCATAGGATTTTGAACTTCCATAGGATTTTAGTCTGTTTGTTGAATGTTAACTTCTACAAGTTCTAAAGGAATAGTTTGTAAAGGGCCAGGTAGCCTCTACATCTCATCTTTTCTCAAAGGTGACATATCCAGTAAATGACCCTACAGTCAATCTCTGGAACATAAATATAAGTTCTTCATTTTAATAGCCATAAACCACTACCTCTTTAAAGAAAACCTTCTACATGTGTCATTTCTCCCTTCTCCCATAAATTTTAGGCAAAATTTAAGGCATGTGTCATTTCTATTTCATTTCTCCCATAAACTATAAGGCAATTTGTCATTTCTCCCACAAACTCATAAAGGTGTGACTTTTGACATAACTTCATCAACCACTACCACTAGTTGTTTTAGTAAGTGCATAAAATAATATTGCAAACCATGTAAATTTCATTTCTCCCACAAACTAAAGGCTTTCTCCCATTAATTCAAGGAAAAATTTAAGGCCTAAAATTTGAACCTAAAGTGGTTGAACTCTCATAGGATTTTGAACTTACGTAGGATTTTAGTCTATCTGTTGAGTGTTAACTTCTACAAGTTCTAAATGCAGAGTCTGTAAAGGGCCAGGTAGCCTCTGGATCTCATCTTTTCTCAAAGGTGACATATCCACTAAATGCCCCTACAGTCAATATCTGGAACAGAATAGAAGTTCTTCATTTTAATATCCACAAACCACTACCACTTGAAGGAAAACCTTATACACGTGTCAGTTCTCCCTTCTCCCATAAAATTTTAGGCAAAATTTAAGGCATGTGGCATTTATATTTTATTTCTCCCATAAAATCTAAGGAAATTTGTCCTTTCTCTCACAAACTCATAAAGGTGCATGACTTTTTACATAACTTCATCAACCACTACAACTAGTTGTTTTAGTAAGTGAATAAAATAATTTTTCAAACAATTTAAACGTAATTTCCCACACAAAATAAATGCTTTCTCTCTTTAATTCAAGGAAAACTTTAAGGCCTAAAAATTGAACCTAAAGTGGCTGAACTCTCATAGGATTTTGAACTTCCATAGGATTTTAGTCTATCTGTTGAGTGTTAACATCTACAAGTTCTAAAGGAAGAGCGTTTAAAGGGCTAGGTAGCGTCCATATCTCATCTTTTCTCAAAGGTGACATACTGAGTAAATTCCCCTACAGTCAATCTATGGAACATAAATAGAATTTCTTCATTTTAATATCCATAAACCACTACCACTTTAAGGCAAACCTTCTACATGTGTCATTTCTCCCTTCCACCATAAAATTTTAGGCAAAATCTAAGGCACATGTCATTTCTATTTCATTTCTCCCACAAACTCATAAAGGTGTGACTTTTGACATAACTTCATCAACCACCACAACTAGTTGTTTTAGTAAGTGCATAAAATAATTTTGCAAACCATGTAAATGTCATTTCTCCAACGAACTAAAGGCTTTCTCCCATTAATTCAAGGAAAAATTTAAGGCCTAAAAACTTAACCTAAAGTGGTTGAACTATCATAGTATAGGACCCCCCAAAACTTAAGGCTTTGCCTGATTAATTCAAGGCAAACTTTAAGGCCTAAAAATTGAACCTAAAGTGGCCGAAATTCCATAGGATTTAGTTTGTTTGTTGACTCTTAACTTCTACAAGTTCTAAAGGAGTCTATGAAGGGCTATGTAGCCTCTAGATGTCATCCTTTGTTAAGGCATGTAAAGGGACAAGTAGCCTCTATATCTCATCCTTTCTTAAGGAATGTCATTTCTAGATGTGATTTCTGCCATAAATTTTAAAGAAAACTTTCATTCCAACTATGCATGAACCATGTATATATGTCATAAATCTCCCTTAAACTCTAGGAAATGCAATATTTAACACATCTCATTTCTAGATTTGAATTCTACCATAAAATTTAAGTCGAAATTTAAAATAAACCATTCACATGTCATTTATCTCATGCACATGTGTCATTTCTCCCATGCATTAATTTAATATATTTTTATTGAATTTGTTTTTTTTTTTCAGAGATAAAAAAACCCACTAAATATGGTTGAAAAATGGATATTATTCATAGATGTTTCTTTTTATCCCAATCCAAGAAAAGAAGTGATTACATATGTTCTTTCCAATATTGCGACTAGTAAGGTCATCCAAAGGAAAATGAATATACTGAGAAGAACAACAAACAACAAGGCATATTATATTGCATTGATAGAAGGCTTGGGAAAAAATAGGAAGTATGGATCAAAGGGAATTGTAGTTTTCACCAGTTCCGAACTTGTGTGCAACCAGATGAAAGGCGTGTACCAAGTTAAGAAGGAGAGGCTAAAACAACTGCATGGAAAAGAAAACAATATTGTTAGCCGATTTCAAATTTTTAGTATAAGACATTGTACAAATGTGAATAAGATGTCTACTGATCTATTGCGTGGGGTAATGCCAATTCAAGATTCATCAATCAAAGATGAATTAATAGATGAATTAGAATTATATGGGGAAATTCCAATGCAATATTCATCTCTCAAAGATGAATTAGTTTTGAGACTCTCTTCCTCAAAAATTCAAGGTTTATCTCTCAAAGATGAATTAGTGTTGAGACTCTCTCCTTCAAAATTTATTGATGGACATTGTAACATATCCTAGATATGTGTTTGTTTGGTACTTATAAATGTGTCTTTTTTAATGACCATGTATTTTTTTCAATTATATACCACGTGTGCTCCCACCACAACATGTAAAGTGCAACTTGGTGAACTTCACATTTGCAACAAGTGCCGAAATTCACATTTTTATAAAATTAAAATGCGAGTACTTCAACAATTTTTTGTTTAAATGCAGTTTCATGCTTATTTTTTAATGACCATGTGTTTTTTTAAATTTTATACCAAGTGTTCTCCCACCATGTAAACCACAATTTGGTGAATTTAACATTTTTATAAAAAAAAATTCTTAAATTGAGTTTCACACATCAATTAGTGCTTTGAAAGTTGTGTTTTACATAATTTGTGTACACTAAATTACATTAATTTTCTGAAAATTATTTTGAATTTATTTTAAATAGTAATTTAAAAAAATAATTGTAAATGTCCACTGTAGATATATATATCATGTAGGATTAACAACGAAGATCAATAGAATCCCATATATCTATGAGAGAGGGGGATCAGGGATTGAGGGATGTTCATGATATTTAAATATAATCTTAAATCTCCATACATAAACATATACGTGTGTACATATGGAATTGATTTTTTTATCAATTTTGTGAGTAAATTAGTTGTTAATAAGTTTCATTCTTTATTTTTTAGGAGCTAAGAGGAGAAGGGTGTCTCCTCCATCAATGGAGCATGCCCATGGTTCACGCAATTTAATCAATGAATATGTGTACATGTATTTATATGTATAAATGTATTTTTGAATTGATTATAAATTCATATTTTTTATGAAGCTTATCTCTCGTCCCGTGAGGTTGGTGGTGGTTCACATTCCAGAGAGGCATCAATAACTGCTGGTGGATTACGTGAAGGTGGTGATATGTATTCCCCAGAGGCCAATCAATGGATGGTCGTATTGGTTCTCAACCAATTAGTGGTTGTTCTAGTTCTAAGCAGGGTCGTTTTGGCTGTCAACAGTCTCAGGGTGGGCAAGATTCTAGCCAACCACATCGAGGTGGCCATCTGTTTTAATATTATTTTCATTAAATTTGTAAAAAATTGTTTACATGTTTTTTTTAATATACAAAATTGTATATATTGAGGTAGATGCTGAAAATTTTGCTCCAAATGTTGCTCAAAAAATACATAGGTAAGAACGCATCATTCAAGAATAAGGTTGTCCACCAACCATGACTTATCCGTCCGAAATTTCTGATAAACCTTGGGAAACAAACATGCAACAATGCACCTTAGAAATGTGTCAACATCTTCATGCAAAATTGAAGGGAGATCTTGTGGCTTTGACTCTACCTATTGAGAGTCGACAAAGCTTGAAAATAGTTACACACTCTTTAAGCGAACTAGTATATGTGTACCTAAAGCTTGGGAAAACCACTTATACTTTTGTAGAATTAATGAGAAAAAAGAAAGGAAACAGTGATGGGTCCCGATAAATTGGAGGTTGTTAAACAAAGAGTTACAAAATAAATGGCCAAATCTATGTTTAATTTCAAAGAAGAACAGAAAATAAATATGCTGAAGGTAAAATATTTCAAGCACCCTCATATAGCTCACTATTTGTATGATAGACACCTTGCAGCCTATGGAAGAATCCCATGGAATGACAAGGTTCCACTTTATTTTGTAAAATTATTTTATACATAATTATTTTTGCAAATGAAACCGAATTACAATGAACTTCCCTCTAATTTTTTTGGTCTTGTGAAAGGTCAATTGTGTGACCGTAGGGGTGCTAGGCGTGATGTTGAGTTACCTTGCCCTGAGCCACCATTGGTTATTCGACCTCTTTGTGTCAAAACTTTGTGGTTAGAGATGGATACCACTTCTCAAATTATTTGAGAACCAAGGGATGCCTTCATTGACAATGTTCATAGTGCATTGGGTAGAGTTGATGTTTGTTTGAATCAAAAAAGAGCACATGATAATGCACGTGCTAATTTTGTGTATTATACATATGAAGAGGTTGACAACATCAGTGTTGGATGTCTCAAAAGATATGAAAATAATTGTCGCAATGGTTGGTAGGACCTAATTTTTCATGAGCAAGAGGGCATGGGAACAGTATGTGTTAATGGTTAGGGTTCAATTATTTTAACACATGTACAATTTGTAATAAATACATATATACATGCATTCATTTGTATACATTAATCTAATAAAAATGTATTAATATATGTTAACACCATTTGCATTTGTCACGCTTGATGAATGAAGAAAATGTTAATATGACGGTCAAAGCCTCCGGTTCAAACAATCAAGATGGGTCTCCCAATCAATCATACAATCAAGATGGTTTTCACCATCAATATATGTTGGAAAATGTTAGTGTTTTTTAAGTGAACACATGATGATGTACAATTATTTTGTATCTATTAATATATATTTCAAAACATGATGAGATATTTTTAAAATAAATAATTTTCCACACATGTACATGTACATATGTATAGTAAGATGTTTTAACAGATTCCGATTTTGTCCAATCTTTTTGGGATGGCAGTACCCTATTCTTCCTTGAGAGATATTCCAAATCCACCATCACAAGTATGAACAATTTTTCACTATTAAAATTTATGTTTTTAAGTTATATATTCCACCTCAAAAAGTTCCATTAAAAAATGAGATATATCTAGATATTGAGTTAGTTTAAATATTTTGAATTTTAGGTTTTCAGAGATTTTCTTTCCCAGCCACTCTTAGGAGATGTGCCAAATCTACCAGCACAAATATTCAATTTTTCACTTAAATATATATATGTTTTTAATTTATAAGTTTAAAATTTAAGTTTAAAATTTTTATTATAAATTAAGATCTAGAGATCTTGAGTTATTTTAAATTTTTTGAGTTTGAAGTTTTTGGAGATTTTCTTTTGGAGCCTCTCTTAGGAGATGTGCCAAATCCACCAATAGAAGTATTCAATTTTTCACTTAAATATATGTTTTTAAGTTTTAATTTATAAATTGAAGTTCAAAAGCTTTATTATAAAGTCAAATCTTGATTTTGAGTTATTTTATACTTTTCAATTTTTTGAATTTTAAGTTCCTATAGAGGATCTCTTTTCTCCACAAACTCTACCGATGGAGATAGGAACATCCACACCATTTCAATCATTTGAACAAGTTGTCTAACCTTTTTTTTAATATTATTGAAAATAAGTTTATATATGTGTTTTCGTTTGAAATTTTTTAATATATATATATATATATAATTGTACGTGCATAGTACAGTTTACTGTTGAATATGTTCAAGTGGGGGAAGTTTTAGTAGAAGAGCAACAAATGGAGAGGGAACCTCATGAGGTATTGGATGATTTTTTTTTACATTTTGTTTTTTACATAAATTTTTATATATTCTCACTCAATTTTAAAACATTAAATTTTAATGTTTGTACACATTGTGTACAGGCTCCCCATGCTTCACAGGATAGCTCGAGGATCGTGACCTTGCTGGGAGATACACTACATCCATCTGTATTTGATGGATGATGCACATGCACACGTGCAACATTATATTTTCAATAGATTTAGTCTTAAATTTACTTTTTTATATATAGTCTTATCTAGATGCAGTCATATATAACTTGACACTTGATACTTGATACTTACATGAGATCTACAAATTTTGGACATATTTTATGTGAACTACATTCGGTACATGTGAATGTGATATATAATGTTTTTAAAACTTAAGTTTTGGATGGTTGAACTACATTTGGCATGTGAAGTGTTATATAATTTTTTTTTTTTTTTTAAACTCAAGTTTTGGATGGTTGAACTACATTTGGCATGTGATGTGAAGTAATTTTGTGTTATAATTTGTTTTGTTTTTAAAACCTAAGTTTTGGATCGTTGAACTACATTTTGCATGTGAAGTAATGTTTTGTTATAATTTGTTTTATTTTTACAGTGTTATGGTTGAACTACATTTGGTAGATGAAGTAATGTTACTTGATACTTGATACTTGTGATCTATAGTGTTTTGTTTTTAAAACTCAAGTTTTTGATGGAAGTAATGTTGTGTTATAATTTTTTTTGTTTTTAAAACATACGTTTTGGACGGTTGAACTACATTTGGCATGTGAGGTAATGTTACTTGATACTCGATACTTGTGATCTATAACTTTTTGTTTGTAAAACTCAAGTTTTGGATGGTTGAAATACATTTGGCATGGGAAGTAATGTTGTGTTATAATTTTTTTTGTTTTTAAAACTTAAGTTTTGGATGGTTGAACTACATTTGACATGTGAATTAATGTTGTGATCTATAATGTTTTGTTTTTAAAACTTATGTTTTGGATGGTTGAACTACATTTGGTATGTGATTATGATATATACTATTTTGTTTTTAAGTTCAAGTTGTCGTTTTCCAAAAAAAATAAAAAATTATATGAATATATGTACATGTAGAAATGATTTAAGTACATGTTTGAATATATATGTTAAAAAATTTGAAGTACAATAAATATTGATGTATATGTGTATATATAGATATATATAAACAATCATAAGATTCCAATTCTTGTTAGATGTGTCAAAGAATCATAAAATTTTAAAAATGCATTCTATAATGTATATATATCAAGCACGTGCAACATTTCTCATCAATGCATGTATAGAAAAGCTACTTTCAGTTAATTCCATTATAGAACATATATATCCAGTACGTGCAACATTTCTCATCAATGCACATAGAAAAGCTACTTTCAGTTAGTTGCATTCTAGAACATATGTATCGAGTAATTCAAAATTTTTCATCAAAGAAAATAGAAAAGCTACTTTGAGTTAATTCCATTCTAGAACATATATATTCAGTACATGAAACATTTTTCATCAATGCACATAGTAAAACTACTTGAACAATTAATTTCATTCTGGAACATATATATATCCAATACGTGCAACATTTTTCATCAATGCACATAGAAAAACTACTTTTAATTAATTTCATTCTAGAACATATATATCCAGTACTCGCAACATTTTTCATCAATTCACGTAGAAAAGCTACTTTCAGTTAATTGCATTCTAGAACATATATATATCCAATACTTCTAGAACATTTATATCTAGTACTTGCAACATTTTTCATCAATGCACATAGAAAAGCTCCTTTCAGTGAATTGCATTCTACAACATATATATATCTAATACAAGCAACATTTTTTATCAATGCATGTATAGAAAAGATACTTTCAGTTGATACTAGTGTGCATGTACCAAAAAAATGTACATGTGCAAACACTTGCACAAATAAGATAAAAAGGCAGTTCAATTTTTAGTTGAGTTTTGGAGGTTCTAAAACATGAATCCAAAGAGAAGAAATTGTTGGGCAGTTCAATCAAAAAAAATCTAATGGAATGTCATCTTCAATAATCTGTTCATGGTCGGATTTTGACATTTTCCATTTCTTAATTTTCACTTTTCTATTTTATTGAACCTCTATGAACTTTATGTGTGTTGCACACACCAAGTGACTATATCGACAACTTATGACATCAGGTTCATAGTCTTCAAAGTAAAAAAATCCCCACTCTGATTATTTTTTCTGAAAAAATAGCCTTTCAGTATAATAGATCCTCTATCATATGGAAACCCATGATCATTATATTTTTCTAATAATTTCATCTTTCATTCAGTCCAACACATCAAATAATACTTCACATTTTCATCATTGTTAGTAGGTGCAATTACAACAAAAAAAACTCCTTCACAATAAAACAAACTTTTATGTTTAAATTTATATCATAATTAACATGAAAAATGAGCTTTAAAATAAATTTAGTATCTATTTCTAGATCTCTATAATTTTAAAGAAATTCAAATGTTACCTTCTCTAACAAGATAAAAAACTCGATCACCATTAGATGATATTGTAGTCTCCTCTGATTGCATTTCTTCAAACATTACAAATGACATTTTCCCCTTTGTATTTAGCTCTGTATGTTTCCAATCTTTTACATACATTTTATTTTCACAAACATCATTGGATTCTACGTTTTCTATGTAAACACAGTAGAAACAAGAATATTTTCTTTTATCCAATGAAAACACATTTGTGGAAAAATTTGTTTTAATTGAATACAATTTTCAAGTCCCTTTTATTATTTCAACGTCATTTCCAAGTGATCTATCTAAATCTTCGACCCCAATATGCCAAAAAAACCTATATATGGAAAATTCAAAGGAGAATGTAAATATGATATCAAACTACCATCAAAGATAGTCATTGTGATAAATGTAAACTATTTAAAATTGAATGTACAATAAAAATTAAATTGAATGTACCTTCGCACTTCCCTTGATCAGTTAGTCTCATGGCTTAGAGTAGCGATGCACCATTGAACAACTTCTTTAGCATCCACAAGTCAGTTTGTAGAGGGTTTCATTTGATATATTCGAAGCGCTCGTTTTATGCATGCCCTTGCATCGTCATGTTCTCGTTTTCCACAGCCAGTCTTAAATAAATTCCAACAATGTTTAATGCAAGTTTTATTATGAATACAAAAGAACCAAAAGAATGATCGTGAAGATTTGAATCTATTATGCTAGGATTCCACTAATAAACATATCCTAGCATATAGAACAGACTTCTTCAACTTTATCATGAAAACGTAACTCAAAAAGCTCATACAAATCTACTTAGATTTAAATCCAAATATAAAAAAAGAGAGAGTCAAACAATAACCAATCGGCTTATATAAAATAAAACAAGAAATTTCAGATTCAAAACATCGGCCGAATATTACAATGGATGGCCTCTCGGCTCTCATCCCTTTTACAAAAGCTCTCAAACCATTTCTCTCTCTCTCTATATTCCTCAATGTTTTTCCATCCTTACACACTCCTCATATTTATACATAATAATAAATTTATTCCAATCCATAATTTCCTCCACACAAATCTCAACTACAATCTAAATTAGATTTATCCTTTTTTGGACTCAACTAAGTCCCGTTTAAGGAATTCCTAATCCCTAGATTATCTACCTAATTCAACTCCACTCATATCCTTAGTTTATTAAAAGAATATTTACAATAATCCTCACTTACAATTTTCTCTCTTAATTTATTAAAATGAGCACAATAATTTATAAAATAATTATAAAATCATCACCCCCTAATTACACAATATTTTAATAAAACCCAAGCAGGATGTTCCTGCATCAGACTCCCCATATAGAGAAGTTTCCATAGACTCCTGTCTATGAGGTCTGTCTCTTTTCTGTAATAATGAGACAGCCACAATTCTTGATGACTTGCTCCCTCTGGGATTCAAAAATTTGTTCAACCGCTGGTCCTTTAATGTATCAAGTCCATTTTTTAATTCATCACTTACTCTGTTAATTGGATTCCATCGGTCTTTACAACAATTTCTTCTGCCAATTCCTCGAAGTAACTCCTCTTTGTTTGATGCTTTTACCTTCAATTGTGGTGAATGCTCAACTTTCTGAAGCAAAGAATAACCAAGAATTTCTTATTGACCATAACTATAGTCATTGATTCTTTATATAGCAACATATTTCTCGTCTGGTGTTGTACCTGCATTCATAAAAACTATTAGTTTAAAAAATACAAGACCTTTCAACCTCTTTTGATGCTTCAAGCACCAATATCCCATCATCAACCTTCTGGATTCCAGTAGATCTTGTTTTGAACTGTTGTCTGCTTTCGTATTAATCCTACTGGATCAATATTTCTATCTCTTTTATGACTCTATGGACATAACTTTCTTGGTTCCCCTGATCTTTCATCTCAACTCCAAATAGTTTCTGCTCAATTTCTCTGATTTCAACATCATATTTATTTATGTTTCCTTATGTACATATAGTCACATTATTATTTGAAAAGTTATAACATTCACTCAACTCCATAAATGTTAAAAACATTTCATCCCTATCATGCACAGTAACTGCAATCTCTTCTGTACCAGGTTCTGTAAGTTTCATCTCCCCTTCAGGTTCCTTAAGCCATCGTTCCAAGAACATTATTTCCATGTGAAATATTTCCATCATTTTATCACAACCTTCATTCCCAGCTTCATTCTTCTTCTGGCAATATTTCTGATTTATCTTGGTTTTTGTATCATCACATTGCAAAATTCTGTCAACAATTTCATTAAACAAATTCATTTTTTTACCTCCTTGGAATATCACTTCGACATTTTCATATGCTTCTGCTCCATAATAGCTTCAACTGGATGTCTTACCCCAAAAAATAACTCATATATGAATTCTTTATGCTGCAAAAAATCAGTACCTTCCTCCTCTGAAAGGCATTCTCCATCACACTTCATCTTAGGAGCTTCATTCATCTATGTGACAGTTTCACCAGACTGTCCACCATCTTTCGCACATCCTGCAAAAATACATAAACTGTGAGATTTAAAAATGCAAGGCTTCATAGCCTCATCTTCTTCTCTCAACAACACATCTTCGGATTATTTTGAACTATTCCAATAGTTCATGAGATCTTTCTCATTGATCTCTTCACCAATAATTTCACCCTATTCTGTGCCACAACCGGAAACTTCCATTTTCAGCTTAGCCTCTATGAGTTCTTCACATCTCATTTTCACACCCATCATTTTCTCGAGCTTCCTTAGCTCTTATGTCAACTGTATTTTTACATGTTGTTCCCTCTTTGCGTGTAGCCTCTACCATTTCACTTTCTTCCTCATTGTCCAACCATGTCTCTAGTCCTTATTTCTCTGCAAAAATTCCACCAAAAACTCAAGGTGAACTGTTATTTTAGCTTTCTCTCACTCATACTCTTTATCATTCAACTGCTTACATATGCCAATTGCCTTGGCATTTTCTTTCTTTTTTCTTATGTTGTGGTGTTCATCATATCTTCAAAAATGACTATCACCAGTCATCTTCTCCTCCTTTGTGAACTTCATTTGTTCATGTGTGGATTTCATTTGAATCCCCTTTTCAGCAAGCCTTCTTACTTTCCATTCAACAATAAAATATCTCTTCCCACACTTGACCTCTTTCAGTTCTCTTTCTTCGAATCATCTCTGGGCAATTCTCTTGCTTCTCTTTGTTGCAAACAACAACTGCAGTATTTTATGTGTTATACTTACCAGATCTTTGGGTGTCGGGCTCCGCTGATCATGCACCCTATTACATTCAAACCTTTGACTTGGTTTAAGACTCTTCGACTTCAGACTTTACATCAACTCTTCATCTTGGATGAAAAATACATGTTCTTGTACAATAATTCAATCTTAACTCAAGCTATCCAAATTTTCATTTGAGCGTAACATCTGTTTGACTTCAAAGCTTGATCCAATAATTACAATAGTGGATATTTTGACATAATTCAAGTTATAAAATATACCCATGAACATCCACCTTTAATACATTCATGATGTAAAATCTTCACTCTCTCTCATACTCCATTCTTCAGAAAAATATCAAAAATCACCAATTACATCATCTCCCATTATCATTTACTCACATGATACTTTAGCCTTTATATTGAAATGTAATTCACTTTTCCCCAAAATTTATTTTAAAATAAAATAAATCATTTAATTTTCACATTAAAATACCTTTACGAACTGATGTATCATACCTTATGCTCACTTCAAGGTTATTTAACAAACTTTATCTCCGCAATTTCAAATCTCCGGACTTCACTCTTCTGTGTTGTCTTTATCACTATGAATATTCACATTTTCCTTCATACCATAGTTTTTTCAACATGTTTACCATCATAAGCAGGCATTTTTCTTACACTTCCATGCAGCTCCCTCTTTGCAAACTCTCTCTCCATAGTTTGCCTTTCTATCACTTTCTCAATATAGGATGAAAACCTTTAAAAATGATTTGTTTTGATAGACCACAATTATTACATAAAGGTTTCAAGCTCACCGAAATTTTAAAGGTTACACTTCATTTTTCCTCATAGGCTTAAATCAGGTACATATCCCTTCACAACCACAATTTCACTCAAGACTTTATCCAACTTTGTTTAAGACCAGTTTTACTTTGACAAAATTTCCAATGCCAACCACTTAATGATTTGGGGACACTTTTTCATGGAATTATTACACACACACACTCATACCTTTCTTCATTTACCATGCTTTCATTGCACAACTTTTGTTGTCCTCTGTTGCTTCTTTTTCTGCATCCTTTATGTCTTTGTATTATTCTCTCACCTCTTCCTCCTTTCATAGAACACTTGTGTCTCATGATAGATGTATTTCATCTTTATGGATCTAGAGCTTGAACTTCACATGTTGCTGCAAATTTTTCCATGGCCCATATCCCATCATGTGGAAGCTGATCTCATTTTTTAAGATTATGGTTATAAACCATAATAAAATACCCCTTTAATTAAATTTCGAATATATGAATAGACTTTGTTAAAACCCATTTTTAAACATCATATATTCAGCTTCCAATTAACATTCTATACTTTTGTTAAAACACAAAGTACTAACATGATATCATATGGCCCACAGTTTACCTTTACAGGGATGACTAGAAACATCCATCAATTTCCATTCAAAAATATTCTCCAAGGATTTTCGATCAAGTTCTCCACCACTTTCAAGCGAGCTTACTGCGGAAGAGATATTTTATAATGCTCCAATTTTTTCTCATTCCCATTAAATATGTGATCTCTTTTGTTGACCCAAAACACTTTAATATTAAAAGGTGAAATATCCTTTCCATCGTGATGTTCCACGCAGTTTCAATGAAGTTTCTCCTAACAATATCATAATATGAATCAATGAAAATTAATTTTGATACCATGCCTCTGCTGCTCTCAAACTATCCTTAGCTTCGATTAAAATATGAAGAGCAACACACTTAGTTCGTCGATTCCACGCTTAGAGAGTTCCATGCTCAGGTTTATGTTTCATACAATTCCAGTCCAAACGCTCCACACAACCTCTTCTTCCACGACACTTTACATGCTTTCTACAATCTGCTCTTCTCTTCACTCATTCTACACATGTTCATCAGATATACCCTCTCAAATATGTAGAAATCCACAATAACCTCGACTCGCATGTTCAAATTTTTTATCCAGTTCTGGCACTTAGAATCGCCCAAACACATACACCAACTTCCTCGCGTAGTAGCTCACACATACACCAGACTCACGACGCCTAAGCATGGAGTCTAACCTCACACGGTTTTGATGATCATTGCTGCAAGTGATGGCTCTTGGATCAAGCTATGGCTCTCAGCAGATCGATTCCAATTTCAATGCCTGGAAATGGGTAGTCCAACAACTGCCTCTTATCTTCTCATTAAAGGATCTCCCACTGTCCATGATACACGATCAGAGAATGATCCCCAATCTCTATATTTCTTAAAAATCCTCATGCAGTCAGATCTACAAACTGCTTCAATAGCTTGCTTCATAGACAACTTTCCTCAAAATGCAGACCGTTGTGTAGATCCACCTTCTCGCAATGCACAGGAATGCCTAGCTTCTCTCACATATTGACCTCAATGTAGAAATCAATCACACATGCATTCTACACTTGAATCCAACCAGAAATCTATGCCGCCACTGAGACTGAACGTGAAGCCATGGGAATTTAATTGGATGTTCGCTCCACACATGTGCTTCTTCAATGCACAAATAGAGCGATACCTCCAATGCAAAAAAAATCCTTTCAAGGCTAGACAATACTAATTTACCACATGGTATCCAAGGATGAAACGAGAGCTGGATGAAGCAATGTTATCTGTTAACATTACACCAATTGCACCGTATTCTCAATGAACTAGCATCCTTCAGCAAGCGCATGACTTTCTTCACAATAGAGTTCTTCCAAACAAGAGAGGGTTTACACACACCAATAACACAAAAACATTTATCTCTGTAGTATATTTCAATGCGCCACAATCTTTTACATAATTCAATCGACTCTCTCCCAGCTTTGATACCAAAATGATGCCAGGATTTCGCTAATAAATAGATCCTAGCATATACAATAGACTTCTTCAAATTTATCGTGAAAAATTAACTGAAAAATCTCATACAAAGCTACTTAGATTCGAATCTAAATATAAACAAAGAGAGATTCAAACAACAACCAAGCAACTTATATAAAATACTACAAGAAATTTTGGATTCAAAACATATGGCCGAATATTACAATGGATGGCCTCTCAGCTCTTGACCCTTTTACAAAAGCTCTCAAACCATTTCTCTCTCTCTCTGTATTCCTCATTTTTTTTCCATCCTCACACACTCCTCTTATTTATACATAATAATGAATTTATTCCAATCCATAATTTCCTCCACAAAAATCTCAACTAAAATCTAAATTATATTTATCCTTTTTTGGACTCAACTAATTCCCTTTTAAGGAATTCCTAATCCCCAGATTATCTACCTAATTCAACTCCACTCATATCCTTAATTTATTAAAAGAATATTTACAATAATCCTCACTTAAAATTTTCTCTCTTAATTTATTAAAATCAGCACAATAATTTATAAAATAATTAAAAAATCATCACCCCCTCCAAATTACACAATATTTTAATAAAACCCTAGCATGATGCTCCTACATCAATCGACCTACGCATCCCGTCGACCCTGTTTATAGGAATTTAATTCCACAACTTTTCAAGGGTACGTAAATGTTTCCAAAACAACGTTATTACAAAATATGTATCATCTTGTCTTTGGTGGAATGTGAATTCCTCGAAATTTAAGTAATTAGCTAAAGTAAAAATAAAAAATTCCTGGGGCCGAATCATGAGTTGACGGTATTCAACGATGAGATGGAGTAGAGGTGGTTGTGACACGGGTGGTGGGATGTTTGCGGGTGAGAAAAAGAGGTGTTACGGATCACATATTTAGAAACTGTGGTCGATGAAGTGCTCGAGCTGAGGAGGATTTACCGTTTCACGGACACGGGGGTCTGCGGATTTCAAGGCGGAGGTGAAGTAGTGGGGTGAGTGTCGTAAGGACAACGTGATGGAGCATGCTGACACATAGGGATGAGGTCGTTGCTTTGGAACAGGTGAAAACCGTGTGTCGGGTTTAATCTTTGGTATGGGCCTTGGTACCAGTTCTTACTATGGACTTACCTTACCTTTCTGCTTTGTGTAGGTAACTTTGGTTCTTGAAACATATTCCTCGTCGATTTGTGAAAATACATAACATATAGACCTCTGGGGCCGTGCTTCAGTACGCTATATCATTCTTTACCTTGGGTCCACCCGGGAACCGTCAACATAATTCCGTGGGGGTATGGGTCTCTTCACATACACTCATAAACCCCCTTCCCAGAATTCCCCTACAGGAAGTCACTTTACATGCATATTATAAAAGCGGCCAAGCATTGATGTTTTCGTTTCGGGTCCTTTATACCATACCATTGCCTTTTCGCTTTATGTTTGAAACCTTTACGTCTTCCTCCCTTTTCAAACATGTGTTTAGTTTCTCGGACCCACGTGACTTATCTTAACATTGTTTCTCTCCAACCATCATTAAATGTTTCACCACAAGTTATAACATTCAATAAATCGCTATGGGGTTATCTTCAAATATGAGCGTGTTAAATAATGATCGAAAACATCGTTGATCTATGAGAGAGAACTATGAAGCTAGTGGGATAACCATAGATCCAGTTCATATCTTGTGTAGTGGAGTTGTGACGGTGGGGGAAAAGCTGTCGAGGATCGGGTCCTATGTTTTGAATACGCGGGTATTTCTGCACAATTTTTTTTTGCGGAAAGTTTCTAGAAGAACTTTTATAATTGGTTGTGGAGACTACAAGTCAGAAGTCACTTGAGAAAAAGGGTCACATGGGGTCTGTCTGAAGTGGGCTTGTGTGAACCTAGTAACCTCCAATAGTTGAACGGTTTGATCCCAGTGTAGATTTGCGGGTACAATCTGCCCGGAAGGATACATTGTATAATTTGCAACCCGAGTGTTACCAATCCTTTTCCATGGAAAGGCATGTTTAGATCCCGGTTCAAGGAAGGCATTGCAGAAGGAAATTCGCTATGGATCGGCTTTAATGGTGGACAAGGGTTTGATAGAATTTCAAAAAGGAAACCAGATGGAGACTTAAACCTCCGATCTTAGGGGAAGGAGCTAAGGGAAGATGATACATGTAAGTTAGAAGGGGTAATATGGATATGGATGCCGAAACCTCTAGTAGATTGAGAGAGTGACGAGCACATTGGAGGGCGCAGATTGCTAAGAAGTGAGGAAATGAGTGATGAAGGAGTTTTAGAAGCAAAAAAGTAGTCGACGGACAAGGAGAAGGTGCCACATATGAAAAGAGAAATGGTGTCATGTAGGATCCCAAGAAATAGGAGGGACCATCAATGGCACATTGTACGAGTGTATAGGAGCCAGCACGAGATGAGAAAATGGAGAAAATTCCAACGTGGAGGACACACGCCAGGAGATATCGATGTGGAGTTGCATGTTACGATGGGCCATTTGAAGAGGTCGGCCACCGCGTAATTCATGGTAACTCTATTCCCCAAAGTTCAAGTAGCTCTAGTCCCAACCTTGCCCTGGTACTCTATCAGCCACTAAGTAAAGTTTTTTTTTAAGTTACGATAGTTTAGCAAGTTGAATAATGTTAAGTCTTTAGTACACATATCTACTAGCTATAGTGCTAGTAATACGAGTTTACGACTAGGAATTAAAGGTTTTATTTTAGCACCAGAGTACAAATAAATATGGGCGGGATCGTTTACCCAGTACCCGAAATTCTTTGGGAGGGGCAATGATGATGTGGAGCAACACTATTGTACATGCGAAGAAATATGGAGAATTAAAGCGGAACCGGAGGCAATTAAGTTGATTGAGTTCGAAACACTACCAGAAGATGAGAGCTCTTCGTTTGGTTCATTAAATGGAAGCTTATCTAAAAGCTAGTGATAGATGATGTAAAAGAAAGAATTTGCCCGAAATTTAAGTTACCTTAGAAAGATACGATGAGGTTATACGAGATGTCGGAGATTAAACAAGGAGAAGGTGAAATGGGACGGACGATGAGGAGGTTTAAGGATGCGATTGGGGCCCCCCGAGTTGCCAAATTGTTGAATCATAAACGAAAATTGGTTTATTAAAGAACTTCTTCATTGTTGGAGAACTATCTTTGACGCAACAAAAGTTTGATACCTTACAATATTCCACGGAAATATAGAATGTGAAGATAGAGGCTATGGCGAGGTGTACGCAAGAATTCGAATGACGCTCAAGACCCTTGCATATTGGGGCTACAACATCAAATAGCTAGTTTAACGCGGTTGAAGGAAATTCGGTGATGCGACTTACGAGCCAGTGTGTGGTGCACCCATTTTGTCTAATGGAGGGACACATGGCCACATAATGCCGAGTTGCCGGTGGTGGGGTGCGGGGAGCTTCAACAGGGGACAAAAGGGAGTCCACCCGGTTGGGGAGTTGCCCACGAGATAAATACTCGGGGACTATACTAGCCACAACCACTTTCCAATGTTGCTGATCGACGAAATCGGACGCAATTGAATACTCAAAATATTTAAAGGCATTGGTCATCCTCCACGACTATGCCCAATTTTACTGCCGGAAGTACTCAAAATTCCAAACAATACATATCATGAGTTATATGCTTCCATAGGTACGCCAATACGGAGGCAGGTGTAGAGCCTTTAATGTGCGGTAAGAACAATTGGACAAACCATCTTGTAGGGTGAATGAGGCTCCAAGGGGACAAGGAGAGGGGAATAGAGAGGGAAGAAGCTGAAGGAAGAGGATGGTCTGGTAATTTTCTCTGGCGCGGTCGAAGAGGACACGTGGCAAAGAGAATGTTCGCTACCTAGAAGACCATGGTGCTCTTGGTGCGAGTCGATAAACACACAAGCGAAGATTGTCCGGAGTGGTGGGGTGGGAGGAAAGAGACCTGAACGGAGAGGTGAATGCGGTGAATGAAAAACTAAGTATGTTAGAGCTTGGAAGCTATGAAAAAATCTAGCCATGGTAACCCGGGGGAGGAAAGAGAATAGGGAGCATGCACAAAATATAGACTCGATAAAGCTTATCAGCCGGCCACATCTCCAAAGCCCCGCACGAGACCGGATAGACAAAGAAATATTTTAAGGAGGTAGCGGAAGCTGTTTCCCAAATCAAGAGAGCGAGCATTGAGCTTCCACCCGGTAGGCGCGAAAAGCCAGGACCCATACGAGTACAATGATTGGGGAATAGTTTTGATTATTTTTTAAAATTGCAACGATGCACCAATCGCCGAACAGGCCCAAAGAAATGTCTAGAGATGGTGGTGCGAGAAAACAAGAGCGGAAGGGTCAAGAGATTCAACTTCATAAATACATAACGAGGATAAAAAGAAATAAGATAAGAACGAAGAAAATGAATTCCGCAGCATGAATACTCGAGTACGGTATTTAGTCAAGGACACCATGCTAGACCTGAGATCGAGATGTCAACATTCTACGAAAAGACGTGGGAAGCAGGGAGGCCAATGTTGACATACTCACCAATACGATTGTCCATGGAAAATCAATACGCATTTTTCCCACGGGATTGGAAGAGGTCGTGGTTGAAATTGCGGGGTGAAAACATACAAAGAATTTGAAGTGATAGATGTCATGGGGAATAAGGATTCTGTCTGCATTGTTGGGGATAGATTGGGCTTTTGAGAGCTATGCAATGATCGACTTGAATGAGGAAGTAAGTGATATTTGAATACGGAAATGGGTCGAGGTCACTCGGCCCCTTGACCCATATCGGGGACAGAGTATACACAAACTATTGAAAACAAAGGATGCTCAAATTCCCGATCATATTTATGGGATGGCCAGTGAGGAGGAGAGAAGACTATGTCAATCCAACAATGGGAGGGATCGTAAGGCACGGAAGCGTTTCGAGTTTAGACTTGGGCCTGGAAATAGCTTGGGATGATTGGTAGCCGAGGAGGATACGAGTTTAATAGAAGAAGATGTGCTAACATCCAAGGAGTCAACTATATTGGAGCCGAGGTAAGAGAACATCTGAAAGAAGATGCACGACCACAATTCATTGAGAAATACAAAGGAGATTCTGACCCACGAAGCATTTTTTGAAAATTGTGAGTGTAACTAAGAAGAGAATACAAGACATGCGAATATCTGTGGATGCACAATTTTATACATTCATTAGATAAATTCCGGAAGCCTGGTACTTAACGAAGAAAGAAGAGAGGAGCGCTGACGATAGATGCAAAAAATTTTACCCATGATGTTTTTATTTTGAAGGAAAAACAAAATTGATTTACCACGAACACTCGAGCCATCAAAAAGTACTATTTTTTTTCCGGAAATTCAAGAGAACAAAGAGCAACCACTCTCGGAAGAAAATTATCAAACAATCGATAGCATGCAAAACGAATGAATGGTGAGATGGGGACAATGAAGAGAGAGGGGGGGGGAATCTCCAACACTTATACTTTGAAGAAATGAGGCAGGATATACAAGAAGAACCTACAATAGAGGGACTACATATGCTACCCTTGACAACCAAGCTAAACAGCTGAACCCAAGAAAACCCAAAATAGCGTCCATTGGCGACTACTACGCATAAAAACGGCCCGAGAGATCTTTGACCTTTTATAGGAATATGAAAATTTATTCCCATCCTCGATGGCGGAGCTAAGGGTAAAAGGAGATGAGGAAATGTGCATAGTCTTGCGGCCTTCTTGTCTAAATCCAAGTGTGAGAGAAATTTAAGAGGCAAAAATAAATAAAATGTTGAAAGAAAGACTAATTTTTATAGTAGAAGAAGCCGGAGTGGGTGGGTCCATTGTCATACAAAGCAAAAAGGAGAAATATGAGATTGGAGGATATGTGTTTCTTCGAGAATCCTCCAATAACGCATGCACTTTTGATCCATTTCCCACTACGTTTAGTGATGAGGTGCTCGCCAATGTGGTAGGAAGCCGACCTATTCATTCTGAGATGGTTTCTCACGGTATCGTCAAGTGAGAATAGTCGAAGGAGACAAAGAAGACGATTTACAGGCGAATGGGGATCGTCCACATACCA
Organism: Pinus albicaulis; assembly: GCA_034641835.2. Classification (NCBI taxonomy): domain Eukaryota; kingdom Viridiplantae; phylum Streptophyta; class Pinopsida; order Pinales; family Pinaceae; genus Pinus; species Pinus albicaulis. The sequence goes on along the minus strand of CM076578.1, from coordinate 1,549,340,560 downwards.
TGTCATGCCCTTTGGACTAAAGAATGCGCCAACGGTGTTTTCACAATTCTTATAGCGACCATTTAGGAGATATATCTGAGTTCCTTGAGGTTTACATGGATGATTGAAAATTTTACGACACTAAAAATCATTCAACCTTACGAGGGATATGTTAGGTCCCTATATTACTAGTATAGTCCCTTATTGTTGTTATTGTAAGCCCCTTATTTTTATTGTTGTACCCTTGTAACTTATTGTTATTATTGTGACCTTAAATTATTATTGTTAGGTCGGCTAGGATTACATTTGTGGCCCCATGGACTCCTATAGAAAGGAGGTTTTCTAATTTGAATCATCCGGTGTTCGTTCATGTAATGTGTTGGAGGTTTCCCCCTCGAAAGTAGCTTATTTCTAAGGCGTTGATATCTCTTTCCTTCTCTTGTTGGGGGTGGTTTCACAACATTTCGGTGACAAACTTTGAGATTCTAGGGTTTTATTGCTCCAAATAGGTGATTGTGGCATTTTTGCTATAACATTTTTTCTACGAAGGTTCGGAGATACGAAATTTTTAAAGGTGCGAAGAAAAAATCCCGGGGAAAGTCATCTCAAACTTTCGGAAGCTTGGTTCCTGTTTTCGTAGATATGATCTATGCAAGTTGGGTCATTTTGAAGGCTCTGAATTTAACCTAAACGAGTCCTTCGTGGTATTTTTCGCTTAATAATTTTTTGTCTACGAAGAGTTTAGAAGATGAAAAATTTTAGAGTGAAAAGCCGCAATCCTGAAAAACATCGGTACAATTTTAGATATTGGTTCGCAATATTGCGGGAGATATGATCTGTGGAAGTTAGGGCTTTTGAAGACACGGAATTTCATCTCAAAGAGGTGATCCTGGAAAATATTCATAGCTCTCTGCGAGCATACGATTGGAATGATGTAAAAGTGACCCTGGTAAATGTTGCTGTTATTTTCGATCTGTCAATTTTGATCAAACGAGGAACATTGACACGTAACCGTCACCACAAGTTCACTCTCTGGGAACAGGTCCAAAATTGGGTCATTGTGGGAGATTGGACATAACTTTGTTGAAGAATACGAATCGGATACGGACCTATGGAATTTGAAAGAACCTTTGGGGGCTACTACGGTACAAGATTTTAGATATTTGGGATATGAAATTATAGAGATAATTCAATTTCAATTTCCGAGCTCCTCAAAAGCAAGTAAAAGGTGTGTATTTTCCGAATTGCATAAGTATTGTTTGAAGAATCAGTTCCAATTGATTCCAAAGGGCATATTATAGAATAGCTATCATTGTTGGATTCTAAAAATGGCCCTAAGAAAAATTCAACGCCCATTAAGCCTTTGAAATCTCCACTATGACTCACGAAGATGAAGAGCGTGACATGACATGTCAAAATTACGAGAGAAAGTGAAAAAAATTTCGCTCTGTAAAAATCAACAAAAATGACATGGAAGTTTTGAAGAAAGGCATCAAAAATAAGATGGATGGCTTGAAGAAAAGCGTGGAATCTAAGATGGATGGTTTGAAGAATGGCATGGAATCTAAGATAGATGGCATGGAATCTAAAATAGATGGCACGGAATCTAAGATGGATGACATGGAAGATAAGATCAATGAGAAAATGGAAAACATGAAGAATGATCTAAAAGTAGACATGGAAGGTTTGACAAATTTGATACAAGAAATGTTTCCTAATGGTGAAAAGATAGTAGAGGAAACTCATGATGAGAACAAAATAAATGTTAATCATGATTTCATAAAATCTAATGTTGGCGGGAAGAACGCCATCTTCCAAAAATGGATATGAGGAAGTTTGATGGAAAGGATCATGTAACATGGATACTATAGATGGCTTAATATTTCGATCTCCATAATGTGAAAAACACAAAAAAGTACGCATCTCAACTTTACATTTTAGACAAAATACATTTGTGGTATCGATGGCTTTGCTCCCATAAAATTGTCCTTGGTCGATTTTTACGGAGGAAATGATGACATTATCGGATACAAAGAAACACCTTCTTTAGCCAATTGATAAATCTCAAACAAAAGGGTTTAATGGGGAGCACATTAAGGACTTACAATAATTGAATATAAGGGAGCGTGGCAGTATTTCGAGAGGAACACGGAGATTGATCTCTTTATAAGTGCTTTAAAGGATAACATCCAACATGAAGTTCGCGTTTGAAGCTGATTCATTGGAGAAGGCATTGATTTGGTAAGAAAATTTGAATGTAAAATTATGGCGTACGAAGCCTACCACTCACTTCTATAAAGAGGGAAGTGTTGCTACTCCTAATTTCCACAACCTACAAGGTTGACACCACAACAATTGGAAGAAAAATGAGCAAAAGGGAACTTTGCTATAGTTGTGATAGAAAATACACTAAAGGGAATAAAGTCTTTGAGAAGAAATTATTTTAGATAGATTGTGAAGGGAAGAAGAAAATGAACAAGAAGGATATACACGGGAACCAACCCGGAAGGAAGAAATGAGTCCAACCATATGTAATGCATTGGCGAAATTGCCACTCCTCAAACTCTTAAGATAGAAGGACATGTCGAAAGAAGAAGGTAATAGTGTTGATTTATTCGGTGGTACCCATAAATTTATTCATTGTAAGGTAGCCAAGGAATTGAAAATTTTCCTATACCTAGCACCAAAATGTCAAGTGATGGTTGCAAATGGAGGAACTTTAAATTTCTCTAAGGGTCCATAATATCAAGCTAACGTTAAGAATATGTATTGAATATTCCAATGATTTCCATTTCTATGGGGAGTCTTGATGTTGTACTAGGTGCACAATGGTTACAATATTTGGGGATGGTAGCTTTTAATTTGCTAGAAATTTACTTGAAATTTTCGAGAAAAGAAAGGAAGTCGAATTGCAAAGTATTAGAAGCGAGAAAGATAATAAACTGTAATGTCATGACAAAGCTTCTAAGTAAATAAAAATGAAGGCATAATTGCACAATTATGCTCACTAAGTTCCAACATCAAAATCATTTATTTCTGTATGAGATCTCCAAAGAGTCTTGGACAATCATTCCAAGGTTTTTGAAAGCTGTAAGAGACTCCCACATATTCGTGATCATCATGATATTCATTTGATTGCGGGGGGTTTTCCTCCAAACATCGGAGCCTTATAGATATCCTTATGTCCAAAGCAGTGAAATTTTATTAACAGTTGGAGAAATGTTAGAGGCGGGTATAATTCAACCTAGTCAAAGTTCTTTCTCTTCTCACATGGTATTGGTACACAAGATGGATGGATCATGGCGCATGTGTCCGGATTATAGGGAGCTCGATAAGCTCTTATTCAGATAATTTCCACATTCACTGTGATTGATGAATTATTGGATGATTACATGAAGCGATTTATTTTGCAAATTGGATGTACGTTCGGGGTATCATCAAATTAGAATGAAGACTAAAGATATTCCAAAAACAACATTTTGAACTCATGAGGGTCATTATGAATTTTCGGTCATTTCTTTTTGTCCTTACAGTGTACCTTCTACATTTCAAGGGTTGATGAATTCATTTTCAAACCCTTCCTTAGAAAATTTGTGCTAGTATTTTTTGATGATGTACTAATCTACAACGAGGTCTTGGAAGGATCATGTTCAACATGTTGACAAGGCTCAAACTATTGCAAGAGAAACAATTATGTGCAAAAACATCCAAATGTTTCTTTGGAGTATAAGAGGTGGAATATACGGGTCATATTGTATCTCACAGTGTTGAGGTAGACCCTAGCAAAATTAAAGCCATTAAGGAATGGAGAAGATCCCCACAACCTTAAAGCGATTTACCGAGATTTCCGGGTTAACGAGGTATTATCAAAAAGTTTGTTAATAATTATGGGAGAATAAGCGACACCTCCCCAACAACATTATTGAATAAATATGTGCATTTTCATGGACTGCGGAAGCAAGCCCAAGGCCTTTGAACATCTTAAAGAGGCAATGTGCCTAGCACTAGTCTTAGCTACACCGGTTCATAAAAACCTTTATTGTGGGTCAGAATGCCTGCGGAAATGGAATTAGTGTTGTTTTAATGCAAGAAGGAAGACCCATTGCTTTTGAAAGTCGTCCAATAAAAGGAAAGTATTTACGAGAAACCTGTTATGAGAAGGAAATGTTAGCAATACGCATGCACTAAAGAAATGGAGAACTTACTTAATGGGAAGACACTTCATTGTAAAAGTAAACCATGCTAATTCTTAAGCTTAATTTTTAGAACAAAAATATCTTGGGAAGAAAGCGACAAAAAATGGGTCACAAAGATGTTGGGTTATAACTTTGAAATAATATAAAGAAGCCAAATGTTGTTATAGATGCACTCTCAAGAGAGAATGAAGAGGTGGAAGCATTGCTTTGTGCCATTTCTATTATCCAACCGGTTGGATGGCAAAAACAGAAGATGAATCGAAGAAGGATGAAGACGTGTGGACACTCAACAAAATTTGCGACAAGATCCTAGTACATCTTATACATCTAGTTGGAAAAATGGTTCCTTATGGTACAAAAAGATCGCTTATATCTTTGCAAGAATTCCCAACTAAAACAAAATGTTCTTTTGGAATTTCACCGAGTTCTCCTTTGGGAGGACACTCAGAGTTACAAAAGCTTACCACAAGGTGAAGAAAGAATTTTTTTGGGATGGCCTTAAATCTAATATTCAAAATTTTGACGGCGAATGTTTGGTTTTCCGATAGAATAAAATTGAGACAATTAAGACACGGGTCTTCTACAACCTTTATCCATTCCAAGTCAACGTTGGGAGAGATTTTAATGGATTTTATCACAGGTTTACCTAAGTCCAAAAACAAAAGAGTGTCATCATGGTGGTGGATGATAAACTTGCAAGTATACCCTTTTGTACTTCTCATCCATTCGTAAGTACGATTTTCTACGTTTATGGACACAATTCAAAAAATGCCGCCGACAAGAGGTTATTGTGAGTGAAAACGGAGAGATCCCATTTTTTACGGAAATTTTTCGACGGAGTTATTTTCTTATTTGGGTACTCGAGAAATTGGCTCATAGCTCATCTTATCATCCTCAATCCAGGTAGTCCAAGCGGGATAGTAAATAAATGTTTGGAAGTATGTCATTGTTTTGTATACGTGCATAGTATTAGGTCGAGTGGTTACCTCTACCTAAATGGTGGTATAACATTTCCTTCCATACTACGGTAAAAAAGCCAGCCCCCATTATGGAAATTTATGGATATCATCAAGCTCCATCACATCATCTTTGAAGAAAATTCGAAGGTTCAAGCGGTGGAGAAGATCCTCGAGCATCGACACAAAGTTCTCAACTCTTAAAGGACAACCAGATTTGTGCAAAATCAAATGAAACAACAAGCATATCAACATCGCGATGACGAGTTTTGATGTGAAAGGCACGGGTATTTTTACGGTACACAGCCATACAAACAAATGTCCCTCGAGCAAGCTAAGAAGGATAATAAATTATCGACAAAGTACTATGGTCCTTACGAGTGTTGCAAAATATTGGTGCTATGGCATACAAATTGGAGCTTACTTTGCTTCTTCACGAGTACATCCAATTTTCCATCTTTCATGCTTAAAGAAGGTTATGTAGGTGAAAATATTCCGGTTCGACAATATTGCCCGAACTTGATGAGAAGGAAAAATCATATTGGAACACAGAAGCGATCATGGAAACAAGAACTAAACAACTACAAAATCAATCAATTTAGGTATCTCATCGAGTGGAAGAACTTACCCACTAAAGATTCTACATGGATGTAGAATTTTGTAAAACACCGAAACTACTCAAGCATTGAGGACAACACTTTTTGAAGGATAGGGGCATGTTAGGTCCCTATGTTACTAGTATAGTCCCTTATTGTTGTTAGTGTAACCCCTTATTATTATTATTGTACCCTTGTAACCCCTATATTGTTATTATTGTTCCCTTGAAATTATTCTTTACTTAGAATTAGGAAATTTCCAGGATTACATTGTGTTCCCATGGACTCTATGAAAAAGGAGGGTTTTCCAATTTGAATCATCCATGATTTTTCATTCATGTAATGTGTTGGAGGTTGCCCTTGAAGTGGCTTGTTCTAAGGCAACGTATCTCTTTTCTTCTCTTTTTGAGTGGTTCCCCAACGGGATAATGTTTAATGAGATGCATAAAACTCCAAATCTCCCTCGATCTCAAGAGATGCATCTTTGCGGTGCCTTTTGGGATGCTGCTAGGACATGTTTTTTGTGAATAGGGTGTGTGTGTGGATCAACAAAAGTAGAAATAATTATTAACAGAAGCACCTAAAAATGTGAAACAATTCGCAGATCACTACTGCGTGCATACCGAGTCACTACATAAGATTCATCCACAAGTACGCAAATATAACACATTTGAAAATTTGTTGCGGAAGTTAAGAAATTCGATTGGGCCGACGAATACACTACTACCCTCAGCCCACATTTGAAAGAAAAGCTAGCAAGTGCACCCATATTTGTTCATCCTATACCACGGGAAAAAAAATTTATTGTCCATATTGACGCCTCATTGCATTAGGAGTAGTGTAAGCTCATCCGGAAAACTTGAGTTGATCATCTGGTATATTTTACAAGCAGAAGTTGTCGATGGCTGAAAGGAACTACACAACAATAGAAATAACGATGCTCTTGCGATGGTGTATTCCTTAGAGTTTCGCCATTACCTGCGAGATGGGTCGAATTCTTCACGGGCAAGTTCGACGTTGAATTGCAGTCGATAAGCCCATGTTTAAAGGAAGGATGCGGATAGCTCCCTGTTGTGCCGGGGTTCACCTTTGAGTGATAGTAGAGCTAGGAAGGTTAAACATGGTTCTGAAGCATTTATCAAGGTTGGAAAATGGAGAAGAATGAAAGTCTAGATGAACAACTTAAAGATATGATCTCTTCATTCGAAGTCATCCCAGGGCTTATTTGAAATAGATAACGATTTAATAAAAGCAGCAGAGGATAGTGCCGAATGAATACACAACAACTCAAAGAAGACATTTGGTGGTGAAAGAAAGTGGGTATCAATTGATAGCGAGGACTATTGTGTAAGATAGGGTTAGACCGGGGTCTTGAAAATGAGAGGATATGTTGCGAGAGTGTCGTTACGGAGTGAGCGGGGGACCATTTGTAAAGAAATGTGATGTACGCAAAGAATGGGACATACGATCTGCCAAGGATGAGCGCCACCTCAACACAGCAAAACACTGCCTTCGACTTTGAAAAATGGGTTTTTATTCATAGGTCCAATTGCACCCATGCAAGACATTCCGCAGGCAAGCTACCCCATAATTACCTGGCGGTTATCTTACCGGACGGGCTAAGTAGCACCCGTTGAAGATTGCCCATGACCAGACACATTAGCGAGGTTCATTTTTGAAAATATCATTAGCAGATTTGGTTGCCCATAATTTTAACCGGTGATAAAGAGGTAAACGCTACATAAATACAACAATCGAGTCTTTGTTAGATAATTTTATGCTGCAACATCATAAGAAAGTCCATACCATCCTCGAGCAAATGGAAAAGTTGAAGCATTTAATAATATAATGAAAGAAGATAACGAGGTGTGCAATGCCAATCGGATGAGCGGGACCGAGTGCAGCCACCAACAACGTATGGGCATACGGTACAGCGTAAATATTTCACAATAAGACTCGCTATTTGGTGTACGGAGAGAAATAGTGGTACTGTTTGAATTTGTCATACCGAGTCTGTTAATTGCTTCAAAAATACATCTAACGACTCAATCAAGAACGTCTCCATGTGGTATAAGAGCTTGAAGAAGATATGTTTACGGCATAATTCCATAAAAGGGTCAAAAAATAAAGCCAAAATGCTTGGCATGACCGTCATATCAAACATAAAACGTTCGCGATGGGAGAAATTTTTTTTGTGTACAATTTCAAAAGTTCTCGGTATACCTAAAGAATGCACTAGATGGGACCATACTGTGTCATTGAAATTCAAGATTCGGATCGATTTGGTTGTACATTAGATGACCAACGGAAATATTACAAGGATGGATGAATGGTGCATGCACGAAGCCTTATCACGAGTAATTTTCATGTTCCTTTCCGGATAACTCTGCGTAGCAAGGGAAGTAGTGCGTGAAACTAGAATAAAAGTAGATTGAGTCAATAAATCTTTGACACTGAGGAAAATAGGGAATAGGAATCACAACAAATAAAATAATTACAATAACACGGAGGAAAAAATCACATAGCGATGGAATGTCACATCCACAATAATTGTGGTTTGGGGGGGGGGGTATTCTAAAGCATCATCTGTGTCAAAAAGCCAAGTGTGTCAGGCTTGTCATTCTATCATAATAACCCATCATCTTGATGTTAGTACGGCAGGATCACGTGGATTGTGAATTAAATGCCATAATTAATAACAACCATACGAATACGAAATTTTCCATGTTAATCCATAATCAAACACCCATCATGTCTTCCTAAATCTTGAAGACACGATCGACAATACTGAGAATACACCTCACCTGCGGTAACTAATCGCACGATTATGGCAGCAGGAGAGACATACAAGTTAATTAGTTATGGGATCTTGTCAACCTCATTCATTGGGTTGTTACTTAACCCACATGAAAGAAGAAAGCGAGAATTCCGGAAAGTTCACCAGTTAGAACAAGAAACAATTGCAACAACAAGTGAAATTTCATGAGAGGAATTTCAAAGAGGTAGTCCGATGGCAGGAATTAATAGAAAAGATTTAGGGATAGCACTCAGGAAGTATATGAAAAAGAAGGACGGATATAACAAGGTAGCGAAGAGAAGTGCGTCAAGCACAGAGATCAATGAGAGAGGTCGGATGGAATCGTTAGTTGGAAAGTATGAAAATGCACATCAACACGATTGACATAGATTTCATGATTCATACCAAATTGACTATGAAGAGGGTAGTTATACATAGATAATTATGCTACGGAAGGAGGAGGAAGCGATGGAGAATGAATGCGGGTTTAGAGGTATCAATCAACTTAATGTTTGAACCTTGGGAACCTCCGGTGCTTGGAACAATGGGAGGCTGCAATGAAGTGTAAGAAATTCTGCTGAGCGAACCTAGAATGGATCGGTGTGGCTAGAGCGAGAAATATCTATACATGCAAAGGATATCACGCGGAGCTCACGGGATTATCGGCCCAGAAGGGAAGGATGTCTCTCCGTAATTTCAAAAATGTGTCTAAGAAGGTAAAGAAAGGTGAGGGCGCAGTTACTATAAAAAATACGAGACCGAGAAGAGAGGGAAGGGTAGAGATAGGCCTCATCAAAAATCAACGATCCAATTTCTTCATTGCCTATTAGCAAGTAAGAAGATGAGGCACTACACCAAAGGCGAATGCACCCTCGGCACCATTTTAGTTTACGTAACACTACCTCTCGGGAACCCGTTTCGGGCGGTGTGCATTTCTCTTTCGAACGAATTGTTCGAGGCCTGCGAAGGTAATGACACATAAGAGCCACGGGGTTCATTTATGGCTGTTCATATTGGCATTTTGTGATGTGGAAATGAACCCACCCGGGGGTAATGGCTTGCGAAAATCTGCAAATGACCATCCAATGGCAGTGGATGCCGCTTTCCGGGGATCTTAAGGAGATCTGGCACAAGAGGTAAACGCGGCAGAGGCTTTCTCCCGTTGCGGCATTGGAAGATGCAATGTGTGGTGCCCAAAGACACCAAAGGGTTACGAGAACACATTGGATGAATATTCCTCAGAGATATGGTTTGCGATGTCCACAACTGGGACACACATCGGACCCACTTGTGTGGAGGCAGAAACTAAGTTCAAATGGAAAACGTTAAAGTTTCGAGTGAAGAACATGCATTCCACACGAAAGTTTGTTCATGGCTAGGAGTCGTAATGGAGATCAGTAGAATACATCACTATTCGTTTGAGGGAGCATCTTTGTGACACTACTAGTGGGGCTGAAAAGGAAACAATGAGTGAGTTTTAAGAGACTAGCTAAGACCTTTACGGGCCGGTTAGACATGAGGGAAAACAACTTCAGCTGGGTAATAAAAACTCTCACAGGGTTACTTTACTCTGTGTTTCCCTCTTTTACGGATTTTCAATCTTTAAATTCGCATCATCATCCATGATTACCTCTAATCTGTTGCCCTACCTTCTACAATGTCCAATTCACCCTCAGCAACCACCGCAACTTCAATCGCATCAGAGTAAAGGGCAAACACGATGACTACCCCTAAGGCTACAGGAAAGTAAGAATTATGGTGCCTAGGAAAATATTTGACCTCACGAGGAGGATCGAGACCCAAACCATGGATACGGGGTGACGATTCCGGAAGAACGGTTGCTACCCGGTCACCTGCGCTACCTATGTTTGATACTGTTCTCGGTTTTGAATATTAAACATCATCTGCACTCCACACTCACCTCTTCACCTGCCGCACTCACCATTCATCCCAGCACGTACGTCATTTACTTCCAAAGACAATCCACACCGCACTCCATCCACCTCAACAACTATCTCGAACCCGATGAGATTGAAAACAAGACAAATGGATCCTTTGAAGCGAAATTTAACTCAAGTATGTCTGGTGGGGTTAAACAACCTCGTTGGGGAAGGGAACTTTCGTTGGAACTATTGGGTTCGGGGGAGGATCTTTCACACACACAACGCCCTCGGAAAAGAGTTGAACACATTTCTTCATCCAAGCCAATAATGAATTCAGCGACCACGAGTATGAATAACACGAAAGTTAGCAATCACAACAAAAATAGCACACGTCACCGCATGAGCACTTAGCAAGACCAATAGCCAATGGGCAACCTTCAAGAGAAAGACCATCAATCCACGACATGTCAAGCGCGGTATGCGGACACAGAGGCCCCGAACAACTATACAACAATTTAGAAATCATCACAACGAGAGAAGGGTTGCATAATGACCTCTAATAGAGGTTTGAGCGACAACAACATGGAATAATTGAAAACACTCAAAACTGCGTACGGTTGAAAGAGGAGAAGGAAGAAAGTTTACGGGAACATCTGAACAAGGTGTGAGATATCTTCAAGGACCTGTGGCCAATAGTAATTTCCGGATGAAAATACCACGTAGAGACATCCTTTGCTCACACTCAAAAGTTTTGTCAAATTCCAAATGACATGTACACGTCTCGGAAAATAAAACCAAGATATCGGATAATAGCAAGGCACGCAAGACCAACATTACCGGATCTCTTTAGTGATATATGAGAAGGTTAACGAGAAGCCAGGATGCGAGGTAATCGAAATGTGGGAAACCCTAGGGATGACGATGGGACAAACATGCAACCTCTTTGAAGCATTTACATGAATTCTCTAATTCATTATTCATGAATGCCCAACCTATCTCGGCTAAAATTTAGCAAATTTTGAAATCGAAGACCCGATCCGTCGGCATATAACCCTAGCTCTACAACCGGGCGAGGAGAGTACTGTGCTTAAAATCTCGGGTCTGGGGGATCGTTACCAACGTCACGAACGGTCTTGAGAGAGCTAAGGCAGCCAATCAAGTAGACACCGGAGAAACACGGTATATGGCGGTCAGTGAGATAAAAATCCGAAAAGTATTCAAAAAAGTGCTGCCGGTAACAAGTGAAACAGTAGAAGAGTTGTGACAAAAGCCTGACCAACTAATTAATGAATGGAAATAAACAATTAATGAGTTCTCGAACTCAAGTCTTGACATTGAGCAAGCTTCTGAGTTGGGACCTTTTTTTTGGACGGAGAGAGAGGGAAATGGAAGACGAGTCGGCTATAGAAGTAGACAAACCAATGGAAACCATAGAAACGGGAAAATATTGACACGGGGGATAGGTCAATAACATGTGGTCGGGGGCTTTGGTTGGGTGCTGACTGAGGCCTTTGTTTTGAAAAAGGAATAATTTTGAGTTGCGGAGAATAGGGGTGGCCAGAACGTCAGCAGTGGCTTGAGAGTTTGCCAGGGTGCCGGATAGGCACGGAAGATAGGTGGTGACATTGTGCTGAACTACTACGGATGCCTTGTGGCCTCAATCCTAAACCCCGAGGTTTTTCTCGAGACTCCTTTTTGGCCAACACCCATGGCATATGTGTGTGTATGGTTCAAGATTTTCACTTTCCTCACTTTGTAGCTTGTTCCATGTGAGTATGTGTGTATGTATATATACATACTGTTGTTGAAGCTCTACATAGTTTTCCTGCTTGAACTTTAAGGCCCCCGAGTGACTTGTGCATGTAAAAAAAATTCAAGTATAATTACAAATATTTTCCTATCTCTTTCATACTCAATCACCATTTCGTTAAAATGTATGCTTGAAATGAGTCGCAGGAACAAGCCCATTTTACGAGAAATTTCTCGAGAAGAGCTAGTACCCCACTTTCACATAAGAATAATGGCATCCCTTGATGTTAACAACTTATCGGCACTATAGCTGGTGAGAAAAAATTAGTTCATTAAACATATAGGGATTTTCCATTTCCCTTAATTGTATAGGTATTATGTTTACCCATTCGCATAGATATCAACATTCCCAGTAATATAGGCATTGAATTGACATATTGGAAATATACATAACTCTCACATGTAACATATAAATTCAAGGGATTTAACTTGTCCTTGCATGCACCAACATTTTACAACCATATAATAATATTTGTTAGAGCCATATAATTAACACATAATTCAATTCACAAGTACATGATTCAATTTCATAGCTCTCGGCTACATACATACAAATAAAAATAATTTCAATGGTCGGGGCGAAGGTGTAGATTTGATTTTCCACCCAACCTTAGACTCACTTTGCAACTGCATAGTGCCCTTAATAGTACGACCCAACCCACTTCACCAAACCCATCCATGATACGGGGAAATTTCTTCAATAGTTTCAACAAGAGGTCATATTGAGCAAAAAGAGGACAAGGATTACTTGTAAAATTGGGTGGTTTATCATCTCTTTAGAAAGCACCCTAAGTTGTTTCTCATTCAATTCTTGGCGATAACTCATTCAATTTTTCTCATAATTTCTTGGCTCCTTGACGAAAATTTAGCTTCCATGGAATTTTATTCCCTCCACTTTGTAGGTTTTTCTAGCACTTCTCATATTCTTTCTCAAATAAAATACAACCCCAAAATTATTGTGGAAATTCCTTTTTATAATTTCTCAATTGCATCTTCATTCTTCTCTTGGACTCTTCATGTCCCCCCTTCCTCCTTAAATCATGAATATGTGGTCCTCTTCATTCCATTACATTAAAATATATTCGGTTATAATTCAAAGTGTTATTTCATTATACAAATCGGGGAAAAGCATACTAGGGGTGTCACACTGCTTGTGTTTCTTAGCTTGAATTCCATGATACATTAAATTTCATCTAAAAAGGAAAATAGAAGATACTTTTCTCCAAAAATTTATTAATAAAAATAAATTATAATATAAAAAAAATAAATTTTAATATTTTTATTACTTTTAACTTTTTATCATTAAGTAAGCCAATATTTAAATGGTTATACTCATATAAAAACACTACAATATATCCTCCCATGCGTTTATATATTATTTTAACCCTTTTTAATTGAGCATACATATAAATGTTTACAAAAAATTACACCACTACAACATTTCCTCCATATCAAGTGTCGGGGAATCAAATTTCTAGAAGTGTAAACATTTCTTCCACTATTGCGCTCATAAAATGTTTATGTTGAGATATTTCGTGCCTCTCGGTGTGGTAAATTCAAAATTACAATGCATCTATAATGAGAGTGCGAAGAAGATGCTTTATTGTAACCCAAATAGAATTACGCAGTAGATTTCAGAGTGAAACCATGTGTCCTCGCGAAGCAACAAGGTTAGGGAAATTAAGCGAGAATAAAGGAGAAGTTTGATCCGAATAAGGTGAGCTCTGTTATTGTCCATAAGTATGACATACTTAGTAAAAACTCAAGTCTAAAGGAACGAGAATATTTATAAACGAAGATCTCATTCCGAAAGATCAAGAAAAATTAAGAAATGAGGTTCAAAGGTAAAATAAGCTAGAAAGAAGGAAAATGGGAAATAATCGGATATACAAAAGCGGTGATTAGGAGATAGAAACCAAAAATATAGTAATAAATAGAAATTCAACATGTACGAATTCTTTCTTGGGTAGCTCGAGGCTTTCCATGGAAGTAAGGCCCCAAGCTAAGTTGGATCTCAAATGATTTTGATATTATATTTCTTGTTGAAACTTGAACACGAAGAATCTAAGGTCCTAACATAGATGGCTTTTCGTATGGTCTAGGCAGGAACAAGTGATCCTCTGGTAGAGCGTTGGGGGCATAGCTTGCTACATTAAGAAACATCTCCCCCATGCTAGGATTTATAAAAATGACCCTTACAACCAATATGGTTGGATAGAAATGTTAACGACATTAATGATAAAAAGACCTACATAGCAATGTGTTGTTTCTCCCCCATTAATTCACTTCTATAAGAAAAAGAATCTAGATAAAAATATTCCTTACAATGGTTTGAGAATGATATTTCTAGCCTAAGGAATGAAGGTAATATCCTTTTAATGGGTGACTTTATTGATCAAACTTCAAGCAACCAAGCTATTCTTACAAGTAGTCATTCCAACCCCAATCCTCTTTGGTTAAGGTGAATACCTTACTCTCTGAAAGACCACTTTAATGCAAAATGATCCTCGAAGACCTGGGGATAATTTTTGGTTGGAGCTACTCGAAACTCTTTGTGGTGCTCGGGGATCTCATAATTTGCAATGGTTTAAAAAAGTGACCCAATTCTAGCAAGATGACCTGCCAACCATGGGCTTGGCATGAGTGTGGTAGACTATGTTATTTCCAGTCTCCCTTTATACTGGCAAAATAATAAGTTGACATCTTAGATGACCACGAGCACGAATTTGATCATAGGCCTTTACTCATAACTCTCTCAATTTTGTCCTACATGGAGATCCCATGAAGATAATACTTATAGTCAAAGAACTTAATATTTGATAGAAATAAAAAATATCTCTTTAAAAATGAATTAAAAACTAATTTTGCTTCATTTATCTAGTATAAATATGTATATAGACAATATCTATCATAATTTCTACAACCCTCTCATATTCTACTAACAAGTTCTCCAATTGAAGTCTAAAGTAATAAAAGAAATATCAAAAACCAACCCATTGTATCACAAAGATTGTAAAGTGCAAGGAGAGGAAATTAAGGAAGGCATTCATGAATCTCTCAAAATTAACAAGATAAAAATCAAAGCCTAATTAAAGGAAAAAAAATATGTTAAGCAAAAATAAAGAGAATCTCTTACACCTCTCTAAGGTGGCTCTAAGAAATTGTGGAGGTGAGTTAACTAGGAAAACTAAAGATAATAATAAATTTGCTTTACATGGTGGAATTCCTATCTTAAAAAGCTGGGAATGTCCAAGTAAAAATTTTGAAACCCTCCTCCCAAAAAAAAAAAGTTTTCTCATTAGAAGACATTCATTTGTGTTAAACACACAACCAAATGGGGAAGCTAAAGAACATTGAAGGCTACTAGGTGGAAATCTTAAAAATTGGGTCTTGTCCTGTCATCCTGCATCCACGAAGCTTTTAAACCAGCGGTCGAGAAGGGTTCCTGACTTGGACTCGAGCCTACGTATCATATTTTAAAAGTGGAAATGCAAATAACCCCTCTAATTATCGAATAATTATGATCGACCCTCCACTTAAGCAAGTTATGGTATTATTTTTGGAAAAGAAGTTGAGCATGTGGCTTGAAAGTGAAGGTAGGTGGGCTAAAGGCCAAGCGGAACTGAAGAACGCACTTAACAACGAACCACCTGCGTTACGCTTGGGATCTCATTGTGGAGGAATGTCGCGATGGTAGTCAATATCTTCTATTGCTTTGTTGGACTTTAGAAAGGCTTTAATCTGATTCCTAGTAACCTACAGACCAGTTAGAAGAGCTAAATGTTCCTTTAAAACTAAGAGAAGGCCACTATAAGGTTATACGATAATGTAAACTAACGAGTTAAAGAGTAATGAGGGTTGGTCGAAAGATATTAAGTGTAATATCGAGGTTAAACGAGGTTTCCCCTCTCCCCCTACCTTGTTGGCATTTACATCGACAAGCTGAAGGTTGTTTGAGAAGCGAATGTGTTGTGGAGTCTTAGTTAGGATAGTCATCATCATTCTTCTCTATGCGGTGATATTGTTCTTCTGCCAAGGTGCCCATACGATCTTGATAAACGGCTTAGACTTCTTAAGAGATTTGTCTGTGGGTATATACTGCAATAACATTATTAATGTTAAAGTTATGATTATGAAATCAAGAAGGACACTTACACTAGTTTTGTGTATGACAATAGTAAGTTGGAGAAGTGTCTTCTTACAATGCCAATTGATATTCATCACAAGCTCAATTGGAACTATAACATTTTGAAAAGGATTAATGGGGGTGGAAAGCTTATTTTAGTCTTGAAAATAATTATGCTTGGTAAACCTCGTAATGTGGGATGAAAGAAGTTCACTCTTTGAAACTTTGGTCACTCTTATTCATTTTATGTGGATGTGAGGTTTGGGGTTGCAACATCTCTAGAGAATCTTGTAGAAATATTGAGCAAATCCAAAAGTGTTTTATAACGTATAACCTTAAAATTAAAAGAAATACACTATCTATTCTCATATCATTGGTCTTTTTCCCCTATGAGGCTTCTGTTGCAGCTAGGCTTCTTTTATCTGTTGAAGCCTCGATAGCATGAGACCATAGACTTCTAAGCTAGCTTTGTATTCAAGTAAAACCACTGTTATCACTCGAGTTTTCCTAGAAGTTGTGTAAGAGGAAATTATGGAAATGTACAGACAATCTTTTAGATGCGAATCTGCCAATGTTTGCATCCAGAGAAATCTCTCTTTATGATTTTATCTTTGTTCTTGAAAGGTTTCGTATTATAGTTTCAAGGTCATCCCAGGAGGTCAGCTACAAGGCATGAGCTACAAGGAGGTCAGCTACAAGGCATGAGCCCTCTGCAAGGCACCTGGGAAACACAAAATATCACCTCTGCTTGTTCTGCAGAGTGTTTTACTTGTTTTCGCATTGCTCAGCAGAAAGCTGCACAAAAGTTCACTGCGTGCGCCTACTTCAGTCGGAGGTTACGGTGTAGCTACTACAACTCAAATATAATACAACATGAAAGAGGATAGGAAGTTTTGCAATAGATGTGCAAAACTCCTCCAATGATCTCCAAAGGAAGGTGCGATCCCCCTTGCGAAAGCGCACTCACCAGTGCACCAAATGAAACAGCACAGCAAGCCACCTCCGAAAATAATGATGTATGGGAAAGGGAGACTATGTTGGGCATCGGGGAGAAAAACATATGGCACTGAAGCCAAATCTGCAATATGAGCTACGGAATCTTCTTTGTTGATATCGTAGAGAAAAGAGGAGAGCCTCTCCTCTACGAACAACTCGGAAGTGAGATGGTGAAGGTCCCTGCCCAACACCAACGGTCCGGGTTCGTTTCTCTTACCGCAAGAATAACGTAGTATGCCGTAGATGATTGCTGCTTTTGGGCACAAGCCATGATGTGAGGAAGATGAAGAAAAATCTCCCCATGGCCTCCCGATGGAAGAGAAGGGAATTCCTAGGCAGGAATCCCTCTTGTGCTAAGCGACACCAAGTTGAAGAGAGCTTCAATCTTGAATTCTATTCTCCAAAAATTCTCTCTACAATAGCTCTCCTTCATCTTTTATACAATGTGTGCATGGACCCCACTCACATTAGGGTTTTTCTATTTCAAATTTCCCTCCACTCCAACTATGCAATCTTCTTGTGCAAGTTTCCCCTCTTAGGTACGTTGTTGACTTTGGTCAACCATGGTCTAGCTCACTTGCTTTTTGGCCCTTTTCACACTTAGGGCTTACCATATTAAGCCAATTAAGTGACTTTTTCACCTTAGGAGTTTTTATTAAGTTGCTACACATTTGTGACGCAGACTGCGGCTCGCAATAGCCGGGGATCTTTTCCTCTCATTCATATACAAGCATGCGCCTCAACTTTTTCAATACACGGCAATTTCATCATCTATATGAAAGCTTCTTTGTTTCAAACAACCATGGTTATAAAGCCATTCTTAATACACACCATCCCAAATTTACTTATAACTATCATTCCAACTCACATACTCTCATTCTTATAACGCTGCAATTAAATCAAAACTCAAAGAAAAGGATGCTGCGCTATCATTTCCATTCAACATCAAATGCTCAATATGACTTATAACTGAGTTCAATCAAAAGAATGAACTGTGCTTGACCTCAAGTGGACATAACAAACAACACCAATATCATTTGCATGCACAAATTTTCCTCGTTTCAACCAATTAAAGCACCAAATATATGTGCTCCCTTTCCTTTCGGTGTACCAGGGTGATACCATAAGTATTTCCTTTCAATATTTACGGTTGATTCAATCGATTTAAATATTGAAATCGTGATTCTCTACTCTTGTTCAGGACCACGATTTCACTCTGCAACTATCATCCCTTTGTAGATTGATCCTCGCTCGTGACATTTTCATATCAAACTTCTTGTTGATTCTTACGCATTAAAACTTAGCGCCATAATTTCACCACATACTCAAGTTAATAATGAAATTCTCATAGCACATCAATTCATTAACATAAAAACTTCTATAGTATGATTTCAGAACCCGATAATGTTGCTTCGCTTTTTCTTTTATCATTTATCTCAATTTGAATTTATTAGCTAGAATGTCAAACAAGTATAGCATTACATTACGGATCGAATATCGACTTAACCATCGATCTTATCTCCTCTACTCATGAGTATTTGTCAAATCGTCGTGAATTATCATTTTTCAAATAGAATCGATACCATTTTAATTATATCGTATTTCTATATTCATCTCCAATCATGTCGACCACGGATCAAATATTTGCGCATTTAATCATAAACATTTATACCCACCGACATTAACTGTTAAACTGCGCCCAAGCAACTCGCAATCTTCAACTCATTGTGCCACAAAGAACGGAGTTCAAATTCTGAATATAACTTCAGCGCTTTACACACTACGACTTCTACCGGTTTCGAAATCAATCAAACACCGTGAAGGAGAAACTTTTTACTTGGATTTTGAACCCGTGCCTTAGTAAAATCATTCAAATGGAAATTCGATTTAGAGGAATCGATTCATACATGGTTCTTTGTTTGCCGTAACGTCATCTTAACACATATAGCAATCTCCATCTTACATATTCGCACTACGAGAATAAGACTATGTATGTCAAACCAAAAACATGCTTGAATTTCGCTGTTCCTAATGTCAACAAAAGATGCCACTCAATACCACTAAAGCGCGATCAAACTATGTATTTTAATGCGTAACCGATACAAATTTAAGTCTCCCGAAAACGATTTCAAGACGTAGACATATATCATGTCGACCAACACATTAATGATAGTGATTCGTATTCTGTTCATGCGCAATTCAGCCATTGATTATTGGTTCGATATTAAATTCAACTCTGCGAGAAAAATCATTAGAATTCATGCACACCTACAACGAATCCTTCACACTCGATTAAGTAATTACGCTTATGCGGATGGGATTTCATTCACACGTAGATCGATTTTTCCACTTTGAATCAACCCTTTCCCCTTATGTGTTTCACACGTAAATTCAAGTATCGATATTCGAGATCGATTTCCTATTTTTGTTTCATTTAATGGCATTCTCACAATTTCACTACGCAGTTATAGAAAGGGGCAATCTCCATTTAGAATCCAATTACGTAAAAAATATATAGCACTCCATAAATCGAACCTTACAATTACGAAATCAAAACAATAACTTACAACTTTTTGTTCGCCACGATATTCCAGGTTGATGGCCCTTACAATTCACCAAAGGCTCACAAATTTTGGTTGTTCCCAACCTAGACTCTCTACTCCTCTCATTATTCTCAATGTCTTTTTCTCACAAAAAGCCCTCCTATTTATACAATTTTTTTAAAAATCATTTAATTAAATGCTCAATCCCTTCAAATCCTCAACAAACCCCTAAATCTCTCAACATCCCTAAAGGATAGGTTTTTATCCCTAAAATCCTTCAATTTATTAAATTTCCTCATATCCTTTTATTAATAAAAAGATATTTACATAAATCCTCACCTTCTCCTATTTTAATTCAAATTAATTAATAAAATATTTAAAAAATCATCACACCCCATATTTACAAATTAATATTATCACACCCCATATTTACAAATGGAGAAAAAGGTCTTGATGCCCTGCATCGGACTCCCCATGTAAGAAATTTCATGACCACCGTCATAAGTCTGATATCTCCTCCTGGATCCCAGCATTTTATTTTGTAAATCTTCCAGTGCTTATCGATTGCATTTTCTGTCACGCTTTGCTCACCTGTCGTTGTCTTCCGGAGTTTCCATGTTTTGTGTTGTAGTGCTCTACACCTGCTTGCTCTTGCAATCGTTCACCTGTCATTCTCTTGTTGTCGCTCCTTTTCTTTCTTTCTACGTTTGTCTCTCGGGATGTTTTCATCATTAACCTCCTTATCAGCTCAATTTCTTTGTCTAGTATGTCCTGCGTACATTTCGATTGTTTCCAACATCTTCAATAAACCATGTTGCTCTTGCTTTACGTCACTATGGATGTTGCGGCCTCCTATCTTCCTTTCCCTTTGCAACATTCCTTTGCTCACTGTAATTTTATCACGCAATTTCTTCTTGATTATCATTTATGACAAGCTGCTTTGTCATCCTTCATCAAGCAATCTATCCTTAACATCCTTCGGTAGATGTTCTTCCTCTTATTCTTTCATTTGACTATCCACTACGTGCCAAATATGTTCTAGCGTCGCAACAACATCTTCAATCATAAGACAATCATTATAATAAAAAATAAGGCCTCTGTACCTCTTTTCCCTTTAGCAACACTTCAAGGGTATGTTGCGTTGATTTCTTCTTCTTCGCTCAGCATATCGGTCATGCTTTATCCAAACTCAAAGAACTCACGAGATCCATCGACTAGTCTCCACTTCTCATCGACTATTTCAATGATGTCTTCCGACATTTGTCCACGCTGTAGTGAACTCGATTCTTTCGACCTGCGCTCAAAACTTTCATCTTCTGAAGGTACTCTTTTCACATCTTTGTGACTAAAAGGCTGTCTATCTTCTTCCAAACCTGCAATCACACACAAATCATCAGTTTTAAAATCACAAGACTCTTACGGTCTTGTTTGATGCTTCGATCATCAAATCTTGGGCCGCTTTGAATCATTCATATGATTCAACTCCTCTAGCTCTTCATCACTTTCAAAAAAGTAATGGTCCACTCTCCGGGTAACATATTGAAACTTCAACATCTTCTTCGACGATCTTCATTTTGTCGCACAGCTCAACCGTTTCGAGCTTCTCTATCCTCCGCTCGGCATCAATAACCCGTTCAAGTCCCTTAGTTCCTTTGATAACTACAAATTCTCCGATGATTCCACTTCTCTAGTAGTCTCTGCCACCTCGCCTTCTTTCTGCATGACATAACCACGCTTCCGGTTTACCTCATTTCTTTGCAACATCTCCATCAACACCTGCAAGTCGACTGCTATCTGACCTTCTCCCTTTCATATTCCTCTTTGCTTAACGCCGTCTCGTATGCCAGCTGTCTTGGCATCCTTCTTCTTTTGTCCTTTGCTGTGGTTTATTTCAGAACCTCTCTGACGACTGCCACTAGTCATCATCATATCCATCTTTATGAGTCCCTCACTCACTTTTCTATGAGTTACACTAAAGCCTCTTCAGAGCAAGTCACGTCCTCGCCACTTACCTCACTAAGCTCTCCTCACTCATTCTTTTGGCAAGCAATTGCCTCTCTCTGCGGAACCTCCTTTGAGCACTTCTCTTTGCTCTTCACGCTCCAACTCATCTGCTCGTTCACAACTTGTCTTCCTTATCCAATCTCTATTGGATTTCCTCAAGGTTCTGCCACCTCTATGTTTTCACCTAGAAACTTTCACCGACTTCTTTTATCGCTAGCAATTTCCTTTTGGGAGTTGCAATAATATTTCAATGCAAAGACTACAATACTCTATTCTTCAAAAACATATCATCTTACCTCCAAGATCTTGTCTCGATCTTGTCCTTCCATTCGCCTACACTTCATTTTCCTTCGAATCTCACCACTTCTGCAAATCTGCTCCAACGAATCTTTATGCCTCCTCTGCAAAATTTCACTTGCCAATCAGATTTTAAAGTCTGATTCTCTCTTCCAATCTTTCGGCAACTTCAACGGTCAGCAAATAATTCCCTCTTTGCTGAGTTTCTTCTTTGCCGCAACCATCAATCCTCATTCCATTTCTTTGTCGGTAGAAAATTCAAATCAAAATTAACCAAACACAATACTCCGCATGATCCTTCACATGACTACTGCTTTGCTTTGGTATCGACCTCCTTTAGCCTGCTTGCACATCTTCTACTTCATCATTCATCACACATTCGTAAATATATTCCAGTTCAACAAACCTTCATTCATTTCAACAGACAAGACTCGATACCAAAAATGACGCAAGCTCCGACTTGCAATAGCCGAGATCTTTTCCTCTCATTCATATACAAAGCATGCGCCTCAACTTTTTCAATACACGGCAATTTCATCATCTGTATGAAAGCTTCTTTGTTACAAAAAACCATGGTTATAAAGCCATTCTTAATACACACCATCCCAAATTTACTTCATAACTATCATTCCAACTCACATACTCTCATTCTTATAACGCCTGAATTAAATCAAAACTCAAAGAAAAGGATGCGCCTGCTATCATTTCCATTCAACATCAATGCTCAATATGACTTATAAGCTGAGTTCAATCAAAAGAATGAACTTATGCCTTTTGACCTCAAGTGGACATAACAGAAACAACACCAATATCATTTGCATGGACAAATTTACTCGTTTCAACCCAGGTCAAAGCACCAAATATATGTGTGCCCTTTCTCTTACAACGTACCCATGATACACAAGTATTTCCTTTCAATATTTACGAGTTGATTCAATCAGATTTAAATATTGAAATCTGCAATTTCTCTTACCTCATTTGTTCGAGACCACGATTTCACTCTCGCAACTATCATCACTTTAGATTGATCCTGGTCGTGACATTTTTCATATCGACTTCTTGTTGATTCTTCTGCATTAAAACTTAGCGCCATAATTTCACCACATACTGTTAATAATGAAATTCTCTACGCCATCAATTCATTAACATAAAAACTTCTATAGTATGATTTCGTAGCATCGATAATGTTAGCTTCTACGTTTTTTCTTTTATCATTTATATCACTGAATTTATTAGCTAGAATGTCAAACAAGTATAGCATTATCATTGCGGATCGAATATCGACTTAACCATCGATCTTATCTCCTCACTCATAGCGTATGTCAAATGCTATGAATTATCATTTCAAATAGAATCAATACCATTTTAATTATATTGATTTATATATTCATCTCCAATCATGTCGACCACGGATCAAATATTTGCAAGCATTTAATCATAAACATTTATACCCAATTGACATTAATCGTTAAATCGCTGCCCAAGCAACTCCTGCAATCTTCAACTCATTGTGCCACAAAGAACGAAGTTCAAATTCGGATATAACTTCGGGCGCTTTACACATCAGCTTCTACACGGTTTCAGTCAATCAAACACCGTGAAGGGAGCAAATTTTTACTTGGATTTTGAACCCTGCGCCTTAGTAAAATCATTCAAATGGAAATTCGATTTAGAGGAATCGATTCGCACTTAGTTCTTTGTTTGCCGTAACGTCATCTTAACACATATAGCAATCTCCATATTACATATTCGCACTACGAGAATAAGACTATGTATGTCAAGCCATAAACACGATTTCAATTTCACTATTCCCAATGTCAACAAAATATGCCACTCAATACCACTAGCGCAGTCAAACTATGTATTTTAATGCAGAAGCGATACAAATTTAAGTTCTCCTGAAAACGATTTCAAGACGTAGACATATATCATGTCGACCAACACATTAATGATAGTGATTCGGACTACTGTTCATGCGCAATTCGGCCATTGATTATTGGTTCGATATTAAATTCAACTCTTCGCGGGAAAAAATCATTAGAATTCATGCACACCTACAACGAATCCTTCACACCTCTGATTAAGTAATTACGCTTATGCGGATGGGATTTCATTCACACGTAGATCGATTTTTCCACCGAATCGACTCTTTCCCTTATGTGTTTCACACGGAAATTCAAGTATCGATATTCGGATCGATTTCCTATTTTGTTTCATTTAATGGCATTCTCAATAATTCACTACCCAGATTATAGAAAAGGGGCATTCTCCATTTAGAATCCAATTACGGAAAAAATATATAGCACTCCATAAATCGAACCTTACAATTCGAAATCAAAACAATAACTTACAACTTTTGTTCGGCACTGATATTCCGGGTTGATGGCCCTTACAATTCACCAAAGGCTCACGGCCTTGGTTGTTCCCAACCTGACTCTCTACTCCTCTCATTATTCTCAATGTCTTTTTCTCACAAAAAGCCCTCCTATTTATGCATTTTTTTTAAAAAATCATTTAATTAAATGCTCAATCCCTTCAAATCCTCAACAAACCCCTAAATCTCTCAACATCCCTAAAGGATAGGTTTTTATCCCTAAAATCCTTCAATTTATTAAATTTCCTCATATCCTTTTATTAATAAAAAGATATTTACATAAATCCTCACCTTCTCCTATTTAATTCAAATTAATTAATAAAATATTTAAAAATCATCACACCCCATATTTACAAATTAATATTATCACACCCCATATTTACAAATGGAGAAAAAGGTCTTGATGCTCCCTGCATCAAATGGGTTCCCCACCCATTTTATTCCTTTTATTAAAATAAAAGCAAAATTAATGTTCCAAATGCTTTATTGCAAAATTTGGAACATTACGATCCTCCCTCCCAAAACTTGCTTGTCCTCAAGTAAGAGCAAGGATGGATTGCAAAAATGTCTTCCACCGAAGGCATGGAGTCCGAAATATCCTCATGTAGATCCTCCATCCTCAAGCAATCAAGAAAAAATGAGTCACCCTCCAACTAGGAAACTTCGAAAGTACTCCTCCACCTTGTGCTCATGAGAAATAGGTGGGCTGAATTTCCGAAGTTGGTAAGCTTCATAGCCTACCCCACCTTTGTCCTCTTCTCCACTCATGGTGAATGTGGAGTGAAAGCTGAAGTTGGGGCTGTAATAGTGTTGCCTTCAGAGGCAAGATAAAGTCTATATCCCCAAGGACCTCTCCTCCAATGCTCCAAATCAAGTTGGCCCAAATCATCTCATATGTGATAAGTTGGATTCATCCACATATGGCATCCAAACCATCATATGGTTCACCTCATGAAAGTACACATGGCTGAACATGGTGACCATATCATCTCTCATACTCCTCTTGGAGCATGTGCTGCAAAAGAAATGGAGGTCTTCTCTTCCAAAAGGGCACATCCACCCAATGAGTCTCTCCTCCTCATGATACATATGGGGCTGCTGTTGATATATGGCTGAAATAAATGGCCTTCATGAGAGACCCAAGCCACCCCATCAATCATACAAACCATGAAATGCCTCCTCCAAAATTTTGAACTCTCCAAATAACTCCTCCCACATGAAGGAAAGAGATGAAGCTTGGCAATCATGGGTTGCCCATTGCTTCTCCGAAACATACAACATGAAAAGTAGGGAGAATCATACTCCCAATGGGCATCTTCAATCTATTTCCCTCCTTCAAAACAGTGCTTCCTCTGAAAAAATGTTCCACTAACAACACATGGAAGCATAAAATTATGAGAGCAAGGAGGTGAAATATGGTCCCATGTGCATGGAACCATCGTAGGGCATCATTGGCTCGACTCAAAATAAAAAGTAACAAGTGTCTTCTCGGCCACTTGTTTGCTGCCACATTCATCCCGCAAGATGTGATCATGAAAACAAAATTTGGTGCCAAAGGTGCACACCAAAACTATGTGGCTTTCCCCCACAAACCACTCGTTTGAAATAGCCATCATCTTGCTGCAATGAACCATAAGTAAAAAAAAATATGCAAGAAGGAAGGATCCCTCTTGATCTGATATGCTACTCATAAAGATAAGAGAGTACAAGGCATGTCACAAAAGTTACCTCCCTCATCATGTACTTTGGCCTTTGAGCTAGAAATGGCTCAAGTGAAAAGTCCCCCCTTACTCGCAACATAGTAGGGGGAGTGGTTGTGCCAACCATATCATCATTCCTTGGGCTATGCGTCTAGCCAAATGATGATATACATCCATTAGAAAGCCCACCCAAGTGGACTCCTCCATCAATGAAGAATATGCATGAAAATGCATGAAAGAAGAACCCATAAACATTGCATGCGAGATCCCTCTTCTTGTCTCTGGTGCAACCAAGCCAAGAGAGTCAAAATGTAGTGAGTGCTCTCATCCATTACTCCTTCATGCTAATCACCTACATGCCTCCAAAGTATATCGCTTGTGAAGTGGCTTTGAGAACACTCCAACAAGTAATCCAAGCTCTCAAGTGACAGACGTTGCTTGGCCTTTGGAGTAGGGCCACTGTCAACTCAAAGCTTCCCTTTTTGACATGAATCTTGCCAAAGAATCCTTCCATCGTGTTGCTGCGGACGTAGAGCCCCTCCCATGAAGAAGGTGCTACTTGGCATCCAATATCAAAGAGCGGTCCTCTTGCACCATGCTAGTGCCTCCTCTTGCTCCCACAACAAGCAAAAAAATCTGATAAACAAGAATACTATGTGCTCCTCCCCATAGTTCCACCATACCCAATATGAAATGGAAACATAATGAGTGGTAAGAGAAATGCCACCCCATCATTTTGCAGCCATACTCTCCCCTTTGTCCATCAAGTGTAATAAGTGTGAAATGATTCTGGGGACCTATGGGTTATGGATCCTCCACATTTCCGATGGGCACATATAATCCACAAAGCTCGCTTCTTTGGTGTAAGTACCTTGCGACTTGGTACCTCTTTCACAAGAGCTATGATTTCCCCAAAACAGATTTCTCTTTTTTCATTTCATGGGACATTGAAATGCAATCTCCTTCATGACAAAATTTCAGAACCCCATCCTCACATGTGATGCATGGCTTGTCAATAGTGCATGAGGATGATGAGGGTTTCTTTCCTCAAAATGGAATAGTGCGGTGAAAGTTCCCTCCTCAAGACAATAAGCATGAAATAAAGTACAATCCTCCATGATAAATACAAACTCATGCATACCTTGGGGAGATTTTGGAAGAATCTTGTGTTGCTGCAGAGTCTCTTCCTCAAGTATGTTGGCTGCCTCAATAAGCGAAGGTGGAGGCTCGCTCCTCCATGAATGTGTCGGCGTTGGCATGTGCCTCTAGTGGTGAGGGATCCTCCCTCCTTTGGCCAAATCTTTCCGATCAAGATCTAAGAAAGATCAGCAAGAGTAGAAACACTTGCATGCCTCCCATGGCTGAACCACCAAGTTCTTTCCTCTTCTGTCGAACAAGTGTGAAAAGATAGAGTATCTTGGAAGACTCTAAGGTTTTCTCCATATTCAGAAATATACTCACTTAGAATTTGAATTCCAAGTGTATCCATGCTTCTACTCTGCTCCTCTATGAGAATAGGAAGTGCATGGTCCTTCCTCTTCTCCTTCTTCTATCTCCTCAATCTCCTTGGAGAGGTTGTTCGTTTGGAGCCAAAATTGATGAGATCAATCTCATCTTTTGCATCATCATGGACTCTTCTTCCCCTGAAATTCAAAATTCACGGGTTGAGCCAAGTTCGAAAGCTCCGATACCATTTTATTTTCCCAAATGGGGAAATTTCACAATGCCAAGAATATCTTGAGATATTCCTATTTTTCCACCTCCTGGGAGTATTAAAAATCAACACTGAACTATTTCGAGATTGATCTGTCGGGTCATTTCTTGGATATGTCATATTCACAAGGAAGAATGAGATCCGGAGGCTACACGGCCCACTAGCGAGACTTTACCAATAGAACTTTTCAAGAGCTAATAATTCCCTTCAGGAATTTCCGCAACAACGTCCATGAGGATGATCTGTGTAATGAAGCAAATGAGAGAATAAGGTCATCCAGGCTCGGGATACCTTAGAATGCATACGATACAAAATCCCACATGACAATATAAGCTTTCGAGAAATAACCCTAAGGGGGTTATATAGATCTCTCACCAACAAGTATGCTGTGAATAGTGCTCAAAGAGAGAATCTTTGCAGACATGAAAACTTCAATATGTAACGACGGTGAAATAACAACTCATGGAGTACAATGTAATGTTTCTCCATACCTAAATATTTTTTTCTATCGAAATTTCTCATAACTATTGTTCCACACTCTGAATAAATACTACCTTTAGTAAGAGCATCTCATATTTTTGTTTTTCTTGGCATTGAGATACATGAACTTTTATTTTTCTTGCTCTAATCAAATATATATATATTTAACTTTTATTTCCTTCCTCTATATAATATATATATATATTTTCTTCGATAAATTATAAATTATATCTTCGGTTGTCATTTTGGGTACTATGCTAATACCCTTATTTCAATTGTATAACCTTTATAAAAATCGTTCATCATACCCAACGTAACATCCAATTTATTACGTCTAATTTAATGATAATCCTATTTCATGCCATGGAAACGTTGCCTCAAATTTCTCTCTAGTCCTCTCTCTGGTTGTGTGGCCAACACGAAATTTTTACATGGTACCATGAGTCTTCCATTTAATACTCTCGATTGGTTCATAGTAATGGGTACCATGCCATTGAATGCTTAGCGTTGAATTCGTAGCATTATGTGTGATTCAGCTTTTGTTGTTTATCGTTGTTGATGTGAGAGTAGATTATACGAGATCTGAATTATTAAATTCTCGTATCGGAATGTTTAAAAAAATTAAATGATTTGACCCTCGGTACGTTTCGGCGATGGTGAGGGTTAACCTAACGTCTCGAGCTCGCCTTACACCTCGATCCCCAACAGATTACTTACGATATGGACAAGTGTAGCGTTATACCTTGTTAGGGTTTTGAAATTTACGAGTTTTTAACGTGGAGTCTTCTGGAGCATTATTGCTCCCCTCTTCGTCATTTTGGCCTTTGAAATGTTTATCCCTCTTTGCGCTCTCATGGCGTCGAGAGATCGTTTGATACCCTCGTTGGTGATCGCCTTAGCGGACTTTACTCGTCTAGGCCTCTAGCGTTTGCCTACGAGGTATTTTCCAAAAAATTCCCTCGGGGATATTCGTTTGTCCTACATCATTTTTTTTTCTATTTTCATATGTGTGTAAATTGTTGAATTCGTAGGTCAGAGCTAGCGATTCTTGTATTTATATAGTTTGGTTTTGAAATACCTTTTACAGGCTTTGGCGTTTCCATAGCGAGGAAGATTTTTCATGGTGGTGTATCGTTCCCCAAAGGTATCCATACTTCTCTGTTCCAATTTGCCACTTATTTGTTTAATAATTCATTATATACTACTAATTTCATTCTTCGTTACTAAAGTATGACCTGGTTGAATTGACCTCTCCAAATCTATCGTGTAGGAAGGTTGATATATATAATTTCCCTTCAGAAATTCTCGATGGTCTGGAACAAAATTAAATTCATTCTTGTTTGGTTATTCTACTCATTTTTAATCGTGTATACCCTTG